>PVLA01007602.1:0-102373 GCA_004027455.1 Hydrochoerus hydrochaeris | reverse complement strand
GAAGAGAAGAGAAGAGAAGAGAAGAGAAGAGAAGAGAAGAGAAGAGAAGAGAAGAGAAGAGAAGAGAAGAGAAGAGAAGAGGACAAAACATACAGTCCCAGCCACACAGCAGGACTTTGTTCAACTGGTGAACAAACCCTGGAGTTAGAGTGCTGAACTCAAGGTGGCAGGGACATTGGGGTTGGAAAGAAAAGCTAGATCATGCCTAATGAATTCAGCAAAGAGGAAAATCCACACAAGACAGATCCTGAGCATAGTTCAATAAAGAACAGCATAATATAATAAATTAAGATTAGAATTAAAACTAGGCATTGGAAAATGGAGTTAAAAGCAGAACTGAAGTAAAAAGAAAAAAAGGAATATAATGTATGTATGCAGTTACCAAAATAAAATTCTCCAGGAAAATGTGGCACTTTCCTATTGTGTACTTTCATTTGTGATTAAAATAAATGAGTACTGTGAGTTGGAAAGCATAAAATGTTTCTCAGTGTTCCATATGTCATTCTTCAAAATCCAATTCTCTTCATCTAAGATCTTTTTATTCCCATGAATAAACTCTTTACAAGGAAAACATTAATCATTTGAATGAAACAATATTTTCTAACTCAGAGTTTATAATACTGCCCTCATTAAATTATTCTATTTTTGAAAGTAATGAAGGAAAATAGGAGTCATTTATGAAGAAAAGTTTATCAGCAATATTTTGCATTCATGTTTGCTGCAATGTATTATGGGTGTAAAATAGATATGGTTAGTAAATCCTTGCATCTGACATTATCCAATAATGAAGGTTCAATACTAGTATTTCAATGAGTTATCATGTTTCTGATGAAAATGCAAATTCAATGAAATAAAAGTACATGATCATATATTATATTTTTCCTTTGATATTATTTCATCAAAAGGATATTAAATGAATTATACATATCTATTAATTATATATATATCCAAGTGCATTATATATATATATACACTTGATTATAATGCATTTGAATAGCTACAAATATACATTAATACACTTTGCTAATATTTCTATGAATATACCATCTTTCTAGGTATTATATTCTAACTGTATATGTACATATACAAACACATTTATACATTTAATGTCCATTACATGAACATTATATATAGTGCGTATATATATTTATATATATATATTATGATGGGACATAATATATTTAGATAGCTGCAAATATGCATTAATTCACTTAGTTAATATTTACAGGAATGTATTTGTAGCATCTTTCTAGGCATTCTACGTGTGTGTGTGTGTGTTTGTGCGTGCTTATACATTTAATATTCATTACAACATTTTGAGAAAACTGAGGTGCAGGTAATTGTTTTACCCATCCAGAGAAAAATAGTTAAATAAAGATGACATTGTTAACTTGAGCATTGGTTTCCTGGCTCAGTAAGCCTGCTGTAAACCATCATCCAATAGTGTCTCTGTCTCTATCTCTGTCTGACTCTGACTCTCTGCCTCTGTCTCTCTGTCTTTTTGTCTCTCTCTCCATCTCTGTGTCTCTGTATCTCTCTCTACAAAGATAGATAGATAGAGGTATGGATTTATCTATATATGTGTAGATGTAAATATAAACATAGATAATATTATTAGGATTGATTTCATATGCCAAAAGCATGAAATACAAAAGCACATGTAGAAACAGCTTACAACTTCCTTAGACATGTTGTCCAGGATAGCAAAGACATGATCTATTAGAAAGAGCCTTAAAAATGAAAGTAAAGAAACAAAACAAAACAGACAAAACAAAAACTATGTATAAAAGGTATGTAGTATGAGGTGTAGCAACAAAGAAAAATACTTTACAAAATTTTTCATTTTACTATTTTAAATGTGTTCATACAGACATATTTTAACTTATGATTTTAAATATCTACCAAGCAAAAGGGAAATTTCACTGTTATATATAACTTGAATACTTACTTAGTTATTTGTTGAACAACTTCTACAGTTAATACAATGGTATATTACACATCTCAAACCTCTATCAAGACTTCTACATGATCTAAAAATTTGCTTAATTGGCTTTGAATCTCAATCAAGTCCAAATTATACCTGCCTCTAGTAAAAGTATAAATAATTTCTCCAGATCATGAAATCACTTTGACTTTATTTTTTTCCATAGGTTTATAAGATATCAATTGCCTGCAGATTATGAAAACTTTGGATTCATGAAGATTTTCCCAGTGTGCTTTATGGAGGAAATTTAGAATATGTAGCATTTAACATAAAAGCCTTCTCCCTTTTCTGTCCATTGGGTAGCATAAACTTTTTTTATTTATTTACTGTATATTTATTATTGTATAGGCTTCAGGAGACTGGTCAAGAAGTTTATTAAATTCACCACTGTATATTCACTAGCAGTAGACTTGTTTATAATAAATAAATAAATAAATAAATAAATAAATAAATAAATATTGAATTATAGTGAGTTTAATAACATATAAGTAGAAAAACCAAGTGAATAAAATGTGTGCTTGATTTTTATTTTAAAAGGAGTATATGTCCTAACAATGAGAGTTCTACTGAATAGTGTAAATTTTGGTGACTCTAACTGGTATTTATAAATAATCATGGAGGAAGTCAATTAAATGTTTACTTATTGAACTACTTATTCTACACATAAAAGAAATTAAGAGATCGTGAGATTTAAATGTATTTGACAAATCAAGCCTCTTAATTGTATATCTTGTGATTAATACTAAAAAACTATAATAATAGAGCTATAATTAATGAACCATTGTAATTTAAGATCTAAATATAATATATATTTATAAATGAATTCAAAAATTAAGAGATTAAAGTGTTATACATTTGAATTTTTTATTACAATACATGACAAGTGTCATAGTATTACTTTCTTTGTAATCACATCCAGAGGAGAATCCCATCTTTAAGTAGATAATGATGACAAAAGGGGAAAACACGTAAAGAAAAAATAAGGGTATCTATGCTATTGAACTAAAAATTTAAGGATAAATTCCAATAGAATTTTAAAACACTTCAAAATCCTCTTTTATGTTCTAACTTTAATAATTTAACCTATTAAAATGACCTCTTTTGTGTACCTGATATATGAGCAATTTAATCACCTGCTCTTTTTCCTGATGATGGCTAAATCTCATAAAGAGATTTTTGCCTTAGTACTTCTGGAAGGTTGTTTTCAAGGACTTCAAGGATGCTTACCAAGCTTTTATCAGCCCTGGAATCTGCACCTGCCACTCTCATATTATCCACACATCTGGCAAGCACCCCCTTTGTGCTGTGTTCCTTTAATAGCTTCATGTAAGCTTGAAATCAGGAGAGGACTGCTGACATCACCAGGGAGATTCCTGTTTCACTTACAGAATTAATTGGGTAAAGTCAGTGCAAAGGGCACTCTGCTACTCAAGTAGAATTGTGGGAAATGTGGGAAATGTATCTTTGCTCTTTTGCCAGATTTTGGTAAATTTCCCCAAACCTGTAATACAATTACCCCTTTTAATTTTGAAATTGATACATGAAATGTGGGTTCAGCTCATAGTTTTCAACATGTTAGTATACATCACAACTGAGCAACCTGAAGATTTGAAAATCACCAGTTATTTAGAGGGGTTTCTAACAAAGCTACGCAAATCATAACTTAGAGAGAAACACTAACTTTATTTTTCTGGATAGTAAGAAATCTGTCCACTGCTTTAGAGCAGGATATCATCCTTATCTTCCAAGGTTGCTTGTTGTACAAATATCACTTACACAATACTGCAAAACAAATAGTAATACAAAATTTCTAGAAATTGAAAGAATTGTAATTTTTCTTTCAATATATATTTATCACTGCATAATTCCATTGAAAAATTATAAAAGACATCAAAAACGACTGCTCAAATAATGAAACTTTCAAAAGTTAAGTCAATAGTCACAGTAAACTTTGTTATATTTAAAGTGTGTTGTAAATCCAAATTTAAAAATTTGAACAGATTAGTTTCATTATTTTCACTTTCTTAAATGATTTTGAGTATAGTTATGAGATCATTTGACCATGTGACTTCACCTGCTAGGTACAATAATCTATGAATTCATGGATGGTTATGTAATGTAAACTCACATTATGCATCTAAGAAATTGGTGTTTGAGTTTCTTGAAATTCTAGATTGTGAAGGATTTTCGATTTCTATCCATATGCAGTAGGACTGATTAAAAATATTTGCTAAACCTAGAAGAAGTAGAAGAACTTTTCAGTTTTTTACAACAATTTAATGGACAAAAAAATGCCTCTTCAATAAAATGACATACTTTGATTCACATTGTTTTGGGTTTCATGAAACACTTTATTTAATATTACCTAAAGACACAAATTATTTTTGATCTTTATGTTTTTTCTTTTTGTCTAGTTTTCTACAACAAATTGACCTACTTCACTGGCATAAAAACCAAGAATTTTTATGAAAATAAAAACAGCATGTGTTACCAGATATAAGGTGAGAAAAACAGAATCTATCTTTGTGCAAACTGAGGATATGGAGTGAATTCTTCAGCTGATGTAAGAAAGGAAAACAACTCAGACAAAGTGAAGAAAGAAAAGTGAATCCTGATACTGTTATATTACTACAGAAATAATCTTAGAGCTGTAATCATAGAGCTGTACTACGCTTCCTTGAATGACAATAAATTTAGTTCTAGTCTGGAGTTCCTTGCAACACGGAGTGAGTCAATTTTTGCTTGGGTTGACTCAGGGGTTGGAAGACTGCTAACTCTGAGGAGCCAAAGCATCTTGATAACAGAATGTCTTGCCAATTTAGGCAGAAATGGGCCTTAGAGGGAAAATAAGGACAATCCTGAGGAGACAATCAAATAAAAGTAAGTCAGCCATGATCACTATGCATGCCAAACTGTAACAAACCTCTGTGCTCAGCAGAATACTACTATTTACTTCAATAAATCTGGCAGTTTGAATCAGTTCAGGGCTCAATTTTGGTGAAATCCTCTGACTTCCCCGCTCCCCACATCATGGTTTATGTCAGTGGCCCCCAAGCCTCATGCAATTATGGACTTTACCAAATCTAGCATTTGTGATTGGTTCTTTGTCTAGGACTTGTATTGGTAGTGTGAATGCTACACCCGCCCAAGGATGGAGCAAGCATACTACAGAAAGGGGAAAAAGGTGTGTCTCTCTCACCAGTTCATGCCTTGCTGTTTGCAGGTGCCCCGCCATACCACCCTGCCACTTGGAGCCAGCTGAGTATGGGCTGAAACCTCCAACCTGTAAGAAGTGAACCTTTCCTTCATTTTGGGTGTGGAGTATTTTGCCCCAGAAATGAGAAAAAAAAGTAACTAGGACACCCTACAAAGCTATTCTCATCTCTCTTCATGTTTTTCATTTGTCTATCAGGTTTTGTTAGCCTGAACTAGAATTCTAATATTCACAGAAGCCTGAGCAATTTTCTTTGCCTCATTTGACTGTTACATACTTTCTTATATTACTTGCAATATATAGTAGGTTACATATATTAAATATCCCACCTATTGAAGTAGTTGTAAAAGAATATGTTTAATAATATCACATATTTAAAATGAAGTATATGTCTTTGGTATGCCTGCCTTAAGAAAACAAAATAGTCTTTTTCCAAATACAAAAAGCTTGAACTTGGATTTGCTACTTTTTTAATAAAAATAAAATTTCTATATACAACATGGAATGCAAAGCAAATATATCATGCATTAATAAAACAACTAACTGCATTGCAAGCAATAAAGTTGTGTGTTTTCTTAATACTTAGATGTGTGTTGAGGAAAATCATTCCATAGTACAACCACTGTTACATACTTCAAACAAATGAAAGAGAAATAATTAAACATTGAATCTCAGAGTGCTATTTTTAGTAGAAATAGTAGTCTAGTCATGTCATTGTACTTTTGAAAACTAAAAGTAAAATGTTGGTAGTCCCATTATATACTTCAGTATCCAAAAAATGCTGTCTGGGATGACCATAGTCTTTTTATTGGTTGGCTACAGTGATGTCCAGCATGGATATTAATGAATATTTGCTTATATTTTAGCCTGTATATTTTATATGAAGAGAAATCAGTAAATACTTAGGTTTGATATTTTGATCTTTACCAACTGAGAAATGATATTGCCATTTTTTCATCTTACCCATTGACTGAACATTAGCTATGTCCACATTGATTAAATGTAAGATTTAGTCTCAGTTCAGAAGAAGGATATAAATATTACCTTGTTTGACTTGGAAATAAAACTGGAAATAGAAAATTGGAGATTTCAAATTCTGAGGTTGTGAATTCTGGCATAAAAGCAAACTTAGGAGGAGTTGATTTAATGATTACATTTTGGATAGTGATTAAATGAACTTTCTGATGTACTATCCATGTATATTTTGTAAAAAGATTGTATATATAATTTCAACAAACAAGAAACATAATGTATAAAATACTAAGAATAATTGTCAGGTAAGGCTGTGAGGCAGGCAAACAGTATATTGAATAGATCATTTCTAACTGGTTTATTTTGTCTGTTATTTGAACATGACTAAGAAACTACTTCCGTTTATCCTCCTTTTCCTTTTTCTCTTCCTTCTTTTCTTCCTCCTCCCTCCTCCTTTTCCCTAACTCCAGTGGAAACAAATTAGGTCCATAACCTAAAAATTTATCCCATGTATCAACCAACAAATTGGGAACTAACCCTAAGGTGAAAACACACAAATATAAAACAAAAGTTAGAATCATCTGTAATAAAATCATCTGTAAACAGGGATAGGGTTAATAGTTCTTGTCAATATGATTTTCTTGTCTTTGAAATTTCAACATAGAATAAAATGAAATTTTAAACTTATTGTAAAAATGGGAATAATAGAAGAGAGAAAAGGTTTATGGACTACTTTGCTCAGAGAAAATTGAAACATGGGAACAGTGGTTCTTAACCCTTGAGTGTGATATTGGAATCAACAACTGAGCTTAAAAAATAGCAATGTCAGATTACTTTCATAGAGGTAATGAGTAGTCTTGGATGGTACCTCGACAAACGGGAATATTTGAAGTTCTCTAGGTGATTCGAAGGTGCTGTCACCATTGAGAACAAGTGCACTAAACTTAAGCCCTTGCAAAACAAACATCTTCTCTCATACAGAGGTCTGTAGATAAGCAGCCCAAAGCTAGTGAAAGTGACATAGTTGTGATCAGGGATCTGTTTTCTCTGTTGGAATCCCTTTTTTTTTTTTTGAGGGGAAAGAATATACACTTGTGATGCACCAAGTAGTGCTATTTTTCTGCTCGGATTCTATGAAAGACCACAATCAAATATATGTGGAATATTTTGTGTGAAATTAAGTTAAATACTTTGCTGCAGAACTTCTCAGACTTTAATATAAAGATAACAACTTTGAACTTCCAAGGGAAATGAACCATTCTGGTTTTTTTAAATTTATTTTAAATGGTACCTTATAATTATCTCTTGCTGCCTTGCAAAGACAGTCTAAATATGTGCAGACGATGTGTTAAAGAAACAGTGCAATGTGCATTTTTATTATGGGCTTAAATTTTAGAACTATAACTTTTCTTTCTATCTACTAGTGATTTAAGGGAAGGATATTGAATTTCAATACTTCAGAATATTAAGAATAAATTTTAAAATTTATACTTATTTTAGTTATTTTAATATTTGGTTTTATTTTTATTAATTATGCCTGTTGTATTTTCAAATAACCCAAAGGAAGGGTGTTTCAGTTAACCATGCATTTTACCATGCTTCATTCACCCCTAATACTCCTATTTGCAGAGAAGGTTCTGGTTAATAAATTCAGTAGAAAAGATTATGACAGCCTGTTTTTAGACTCTTATACCTCAAAGGAAACATATCTCTTTCCAAGGAGAAGGACTTAAAAATATCTTTTTTAAAAATATAAGATTCACATTGATGGTGTTTATTTCAGTGAAAGTATACTTTAATATTATGACAAAAATGCAGGACAGAAACCAATTTATAAAATATATAATCTTGCAAGGTTTTTTTTAAAAGTTTTTTTTAATCTAAAGGGGAAAAAAACATGTATAGGGTAGACATAATACAGAATTTCAAAAAAAAAGTTAAACAGTAAGAAATCGCTAGTTGATAAATTACATATTGTCTTCTTAGAAAGAGTTGTTCAAGTTACAAAATTAAAGCATAACAAAGTAGATATTCAAACAGTGAGACTGTAAAGAGCTATGCATGCATGAGTCTCTGCATGTATTTCTATCTTTTCTGTATTAGAGGGAAAAACAAAACTTAGAAAGACAAAACAAAACAAATTCCTATAAAAACATGAAACCAAAAAGTCATATAAAACCATAGTACAAGGTGATCTACAATGATTACTGTGCTGTTTCTTATTATCTTCAATAGAATTGTCTATATCATCAGGCATAATTAAATATAGCAGTATAATTGAATATAGCAGTACATAACAATATTAGTAAAAATAAAACATTGTAGACAGTATAAAACTTCAAAGGCAGGTAATAATCAAACTAGAGTGGATATTCTAGTGAATCTTGTCATCTTCAGTGCAGTTGCCTATACTCTCAGACTTGATACTATCAATCATAACACTTTGAATAAAATCTATCCATACAAAACAGCAATCTAATAAACCAGATTCGATTACGATCAGTCATGGTAAAACAGTTATACAGAGCTTTAGATTAAGTTAATAGGAAATTAAGGATGATTACCATACTATATCCTGCTATTTTCGGGATAACTGTCTGTGTCCTCAAATCTAGCACAGGTAGAATAACTGGAACAGAATATAATACATCTAAGCAGAGTGGTGTGAGTAATGTGAGTTTTAAATCCCGGTACACTATTAACAATATAAGTGTATCAAGGCCATCTATGTTAGAGATTCTAGCCATCCTTCTCTGCCTCATTTCTGCTATGCTATTTTTCTACCTTTGTTTGTCTAGTTTTCTCCTTCATTGTACTGTGTGCCACAATCATTGAGGCCTTTCTGCCACTGTTCCTAAAATCCTGGTATTTTTTTTCTCTCTCTAGAATGTCCTTCAGTATTCTCTGTAAGGTTGGATTGGTGGTTACAAATTCCCCCAGTTCCTCTTTGTCATGGAAGCATCTTATTTCTCCATTAGTTTCTAGTGACAGCTTTGCAGGGTACATCAATCTGGGCTGGGGTTTTTTTCTTTTAGGGCTTGGAATATTTTGCTCCAAGCTCTTCTTGATCTGGTGGTCTGTGTTGAGAAGTCTGCCATGATCTTGATGGGCTTACCTTTATATGCAATTTGTTTCTTTTCTCTGATGGCTTTTAATATTCTTTTTTTATATTGAATTTCTGGTATCTTGATTATGATATGTCTGGGTGTAGCTCTGTTTTGGTTGTAGGTGGCTGGAGTTCTGTATGCCTCACATAACTGAATGTCATTTTCTTTTCCCATGCTTGGGAAGTTTTCCTTAATTATTTCCACGAATAGCCTTTGTAATTCACCTGTATGCATTCCTGCTTCTTCATTCACATTTCTTATTCTTAAATTATAGGTACTGTCTTTGTCTTCTAACCCTTATATTGTTATTGCCTGTTTCCTTGTTATTTTTAAGAGACCTTTCCTTTCTTGATCACACATTGCAAACTTGTTTTCAAGTTTTGATAGTCTATCCTTAGTTTCTTTTAAGGTGTTTTGCCAGCTTTCAATGGAATTTTTAATTTTCTGGTAGTCTCTTTGAATCTGCTTCATGTATTCCATATATTCTTTATATTGTTTATCGAATGTTTCTTCCCTTTTTTGTGTTCCTCCCTTCTTCCATCTGTATCTTCCTGAGAGATGCTTCCTGAGAGCATTTCTTTTATTACTCTACTCATATCTTACTTTACCTGATTTAATATTTCAGTTTTGAGGTCATCTACAAGGTCCCAATGAGATCTCTTAATGTCTATTGAAGCCATGTCTGATGTTGCATGTTTGCCACCCTCAGTCTCCCTTGTTTTTCCCTCTCCTGGATCAGTGCTCTCAGGGTTCTGAGCTGGAGGCTTCCTCTTGTCTCTCTCTCCTGTCATGGTTCTGGCTTCCTCCATACAGGTGTACAGTGAAGGTCCCAGCCCCTTACCCGTTGGCCACAGTTCCTCTGAAGCACACAGGTAAGGGAACTCTGCCCTCTCCTGCCTGCACTTGTCACTGAGGTGTAAGCAGTGGCTGTGTATGTCTGCCTCTCCCCACCAGGCCAGCCAAACTTCAGGGGCCTTCACCAGGTTAATGCATGCTAGACACAGGGAATTGATTTGGAATGGCTTATTGGGTCCTAGCCAGGGGCTCCACCCAGTCCAAGCAAATCTCACAAATTTGCTCTGGGGAGGAAGCAACCAACTGAAGTCACTGTTGCTCCCAGTTCAGTCTCCTCCTGCCCAATTCCAACGTTGCCCATTTGGTCATGCCCTTCCCAAGGGGGGGGGGTCTCATTCCCAGCACTGACCATGGAGTAATGAAGGTCCCTTTGCCAGCTCCACTCTCTATTGGGCTAACCAACCCCTGAATTCCGTGCAGCTGTGGCTCTGTGAGTGGCGGCAAGAGTGGCTCTGCTTGCTGGCACAAATTTGCGAATTCAGGCCAGTGCAAACTTGGTGGGCCACAGTGAAAACACCATGTCCGGTAATTTTAGCTGTTCCAATTGTAGCCCTGAGACTGCATATTTGATGAGCTTTTTCACATTTTAATTTCTTCCTGTGTCAAGAGGATCCATCTCTCTCTGTCTGATTCTCTCCAGGATGTTTTATGAGTTGTTTATTCCAGAAGGCTTTGTATTTTGTTGATCAGCCATCTTTAGCTCCTCCCAAGCTTGGAAATTTGAATCTAGAAAAACTAAAAGAAATTTAGAGCATTTGAATGTCTTTGCCAGTGATCAAAATGTAACATCTATGTGCACAAAGTGAAGGATCTTGAACACTGATGAAGATTAATTCTGGAGTAGATAAGATTTATTATTTTTTAGTATATTCATGAAATTAAGGAGCTTCAATATGATTTACATTTTAAAGGTAACAGGAGTTATAGTTTAAATAATCATTTAATAAATGTCATTTTTCTTATTGAACTAAAATTTCTGTGACAGTAGAGTTTGTATGACTCTTTAAAAATGAATCTCTTAGTTCTTCTTCACTGTTGGTGGGAGTGTAGGCTGGTATAAACCACTGTGGAAATCAGTATGGTGGTTCCTTAGAAAGCTAGGATTAGAAGTCCCATGTGACCCAGTGTTACCACTTCTGGGAATTTTCCCAGAAAAATTGAAAACATTATAACATTTGCACTCATGTTTATAGCAGCACAATTTGTAATAGCCAAATCTTGGAAACAACCCAAATGCCCATCAGCTGAGGAATGGATAAAAAAAGATATGGTATTTTTATACAATGGAGTACTATTCAGCTGTAAAGAAAGATTGTATTGCGACTTATATAGGTAAATGGATGAGACTTGAGACCATACTCAAAAGTGAAATAAGTCAGACTCACATGTGTAAATACCATATTTTCTCCCTACTGTAAGAAATTTAAAGAGTAGAAATGATCCAAAATACACAATAGATGTTATGAAAGGGTAAGAAATTGCTCAAAGAGGAAAAATAACTAGGATGAGGAAAGGAGAAAAAGAAGTAAAAAGGAAAAAGATATATGTTTGTTTATATATACATAAAATATCTAAGATGATTATACTAGTAATTCTATTAGTTCTTATAGAGGAACGGTTAATACTGATGATTAGATCAATTTTCACACCTGTATGTGGTAACATAAGCAACTCTTTTGAAGATAACAATAAATGATATTGCAACCATTGTTAAATTCCTATCATCTTGTTTTGAAAGCATATATTGTTATTGTTTTGGGATTTTGTTCTTGTAGTTGTTGTTTGTATGTCTTGTTTTTTGTTTTTCTATGTTTTTTTCTCTTTAAAATAAAAAAGTGAAAAAAATCTTAGTTTAAAATGCTATATATAATGAAAACATATACAATTAAACAAATGTGCAAAGTAAAGATAAATATAAAGAAAAAATTTAGTTAAAGAAGATTTTATACATATTAGAACTTAATTTATGAGGCTTTACTAAATGGAACTATTGCATTATGAATTTATATCACTCAATAACTTCTAGGAAATATCTACATATTTTGTTACATATTGTTACAACAATTTAGAAATTTAGTCATTACTTGATAATATTTGAATTTTGAAGGTTTGGAATATTAAACTCACATATGATATATTTGTTCTCACAATTACACACTGTACTTCACTAGCAGAAAAGTGTTGAGTAATAAAGAATTCTTGGGTCTTGATGTGTGCTAGGCTTTGCACTGAAATAAATAGGCAAAGAAAGTGGGGAGACAAAAATAATAATGCAATTTGAATCATACATTAGCAAATCACATATTAAAAGGTACAAATTATATTACTTTCCTAGAAAGTATATAAATTCATAGAACACCTAACTTTGAAATTTACTCTTAAATACTGAATAAAATTTATAATCATAAACTTTATCAAAATATAAATTTTCTTCCAGTACTAGTTTATTAATTATTTTAATAAGAATGAATGTTGACTTTAACTCACATTATTTCTATGTCCAGGGGCTGTGGATTTAGCTCAACGGCATAAGCGCCTGACTTGCAAGCAGGCAGTCATGAGTTCGATCCCCGGTGCCGATAAATAAATAAATTAAATATTTCTATGTCTAATAAATTATTACTTTTTAAATTTTGTTTTATTATTTGGATGAAAACATTTGATTTTTACTTGATAAACCAATCTTTGCTGAATGGCAGTATTAAGTCTGCTAATATGTTTTCCAGTTTTACCTTGTTACTAGTGAATATGTTTGTTTAAGATAATATTGAGATGCCAGGAAGACTGTGATTGACCTTTGTTCCAGAACAGCCTTTTAAGTGGATTGTATAATGAACAGCCCTGCAAAGACTGTCTTTTCCTGGGAAAAAGGACAAACTTATTGTCCAATACAAAGAGAGGTTTCACTGAAGCACACAGTGAGTGATTTACAAGATTTGCATTTCTCTTGAATAATGACTCATTCACATGTAGTCAAATGACTCTCTTCATGTTACTCTATAATACTTGCTGAAAACTTAAAATATATTTGAAGCTGAAATATGTGATTATATGACAAAATGTGGACAGGATTTAAAAGAAATAAAAGTACCCTACATGCCTTAGACTTTCTAGAAAATATTAAAATTGCTAATTTTTTATGTGTAAAAACTTATGTATGTTTGTCAGAAAATTGATTATGAATTTTGTATGTGTTATATAACTACAAAAAATAAGATGATAACATCATAACAAACAAATATAAAGGAAATGGAATAATGAAATATTTCAAAAATGTTAATAGGGAAACATTGATAATAGATGAAAGAATTGTGCAAATTTAGTAAAATGATAGATTTAAGTAAAATCTAATAATTACATTGAACATGTATGTGTTAAAACAACCAATAAAAAACCCTGCAATGTCAGTCACAGTGAATAAACATTTTCCATGAAGAGCTTAGTGGAAATTACTTTGGACTTTATTAGCTGCATGATTTCTATAACATCTGCTCAGCTGCATTACTGAATCATAAAAACAGCCAAAGAAAAATACCAAATCAAATAAACAGGATTGTCTTCCAATAAAAATGATTTTGTAAAGTACATTGTGAGCTAGATTTAGCTTCTTGGTATTGTTTTCTGACCTCTCATACACAGTTTAATAAAAACTTTAATAAAGTTATATCACTGTTAATAAAAACTACATAAAAATGTGGATATAAAAGCTTGAAAAATGTGTCAGAATTATTTGAACAAATTGTTACCCATCTATACTAATAAAAATACATTTTCGGATAAAGCTTATTGCTAGAGCTAAAAGAATTTAATATCAAGTAGCAGACAAAATACTGCTAAACTTAAATATATAAACTGGAAGTATAACAATTAGACAAAAAAATAGAAGAAAGACAAATTTCAAAATGAGAGAAAGAAAACTGTTTTCTCAGAAGTGACTGAGAAGGTGACAGATGAGAGAGAGAGTGAGAGAGAGAGAGAGAGAGAATAGGCCAAAGTGTATTAAATATATAAAATTGAAATACATGAAAATTTTAGAATGTGAAGTAAAAATTGTCTTATGAACAGCTATAGAATTCTCTACCCAAGTAATGAGTAATTTTATTTTTTATGTATTTTAAGTCATAAAATAACATTATTGCTTTTCAGAGTCAGTTTATATTTACATTATTTGTATATTTATACTTCCATGACTCTTAAAATTCTTCCTTAATATTTGTGCTTCTTTCCTTTCCAAAGTATCTTTACTAATAATTTTTAGTACTATTTTTGGTGGTAATTTCTGAGATTACGTTTGTTAGAAAATTATTTCGTATTTTACCTTCATTTTCAAAAACAGGAATTTTGGCCACCTAGAACGTTCTAAGGTAGAAGTTATTTTATTTTTTTAATGTAAAGATACAATTTCAATTTTTTGTGTAGGTTGCAGTTTTTCGGGATAAGTTAGTTAGGAATCTCATTTTTGCTTCCTTCAGAGAAATGTGTTCCTCTCTTCTCAGCTGTCTGTCCTCAGATTTCTGCTTACTCTTGCTAATCAAAACAGGACTTTGACACTTTTGTGACTCGATATGTATTTATTACAATTTTATTCATAGAACTTTTTAAAATTGTTTTTTTTTGGTTGTTTTTTTTTTTTTTTTTTTTTTTGGTACTGGGGATTGAACTCACGACCTCACACTTGCCAGGCAGGCACTTATGCCACTGAGCTAAATCCCCAGCCCTAAAATTGCGTTTTTATACCATTTTTAAGATATTGTCCATTATTTCTCTTTCCCTCTCATACTTCAAATCAATTCTGCTATGTTAGGTCCATTCTCCATGCTCTTTCTGTCTGTCTCTCTGTCTGTCTGTCTGTCTGTCTCTCTCTCTCTCTCTCTCTCTCTCTCTCTCTCTCTCTCTCTCTATATATATATATATATATATATATATATATATATATATACTGTATATATATTTCATTGTCAAATTATTTTTCTCTGTGTGTTTAAATTTAAATCTGGTTGTTTTTTCTGTGTTCTAACCACTCACTTTTTTTCACCTATGGGAAAACTGATGCTTACTCTTGCTATTGAATACTCACTGTCAGTTTTCATTGTAGGTTCTAATATCATGTGCCTTTCCATAATTGTATTATAATCTTAATTGCCATTAATTATTAAATTTATTAATACCAAAGTTTAGATTTTGTAAACACTATTTATTTTAGTTTCCTTTAGGTTTTTATGGTTTTCATGAGTTCCCACAGTTTTTAAATCAGTGACTCTTCTTGGCACTAATCTTTGACCTGCAGTTTTATCTATACATCTTGTCACTAGCTGAAGCCACGTTCAGCTCTGCAGCCTCTAATTTTACTTCTCAGATTTTCAATTTTATAAATGGCTTATGACACTAGAGAAAGAGTGAATTTGGACATTTTGCCCACTTTCTTCCTCTTAAATTTTCTCCTTTCTCCTCCCCTCATTTTTCCCCTCCCCACTTCAGATTCTTACCTACTTGATTCTTACCTACCTCCCTAGCATTCTGATGTCTTTACATGGATGTTAATTTCCAGTCTGCATATTTTTTTCTTCATGTTCTGTTATATCAAGGTTAAGTTTAGCCATGAATTGATAAAATAAGAAACAGTCCTTCCACAGGTGATGGCCTTAAATGAACAAGAAAATGAAGAAATATAACTCTTTGATATTTATAACCAACTCTGCTTTGAATGAGATATATTTAAGATGCTAGTGGGAAACACTAAAATATTTTCAGATAGCTATTAGAGACACTGTATTATTTAATGATTTTTATGCAATCTATTAATATGGGTGAAGAAAAGAGCATTAGAAATCTTAAATTAAGATAACTTCTAATAAGATCAGAGGTTTAGAGATCAAAAACAGAATGTCTAGAAATAAGCTTTATAAAATTAAAGAATTAGACTTAATAGAAGGGAAAGATGCTGAGTAAGAAAGTGTTAGGAATAATCAAAAGAGGAAGAATAATATGCTTCTTTGAAAACTGAAAGCAGAAAAACATTTAAGAATAGTCAGTTGTGAAAAAACAAATTGTGTATTTGAGTGAAATGAATCCATTCATGGAGGTGGGTATCCATCTTCTTCATTAGAATTGCAGGGTAGAAAACAGAAATGAATGCAATAAAAATGATAGCACAATGCTATTATACTCAGCCATTTTGTGAACTAGAAAGCTTTCAAATTCTTCTATGACAAAACATCAAATAATATTGTACACAATAGAACAAACATCATTTTAAATGCATAACTGAATTTTCAAGAGCATAAGAAAAATTCCCTACAGGTTAGAATACACTGAAAACTGGAAATAAGGTTGTGAATTGAAATAGAAAACCTTGTTTTTCAACTCTGCAACAAAAACCTTGCATTTGAATATATTAAAAAATATAATACATATTAGACAATGCTGAAAATAAATGATAAATTTGCAGAAAATAAACATGAAGTGGATTTAAAACAAAGTGGAATGGAGGGTAAATGCATTTATTCATACAGGAACAGTAAAAGTTTATGAGCTAACTCACAGAAAGTAAAAAGCATAACAGAACAAATCCAAAAGCTGTGGGAATGGAATGGAAAAATACAAAGTTCAAAGACAAAATTAAAAGGTTGAACATAAATTGAGAGGCTAAATAGAGCTAAAAATTGTTCTTTCAAAGAATGAAGAAAAGTCTTTGTCTAGGTTGGACATAAATAGAGTAGAACAAATGACTATGACATTTAAAGATATACAACAGAATGTGAGCTACTTCAGACTAATGGATTTAGCATATCAAGTAGTTAAACTTGGCAAATTAGATGATTTTATAGAAAACTGGTAGTGGTTTGAAATAGTTTAAAGGAAATATGAAAGTTCTGTAAATTTATAATAATTAAAATGATTCAACAATGTCTATCTACAGAAATGGAATGAATACAAAAAATTAACAATAATTTTGAAATTATATAATTTTCAGATATTTTATCTAGCACTCTAAGGATATATTTTTTCTAAATCTCTCTAAGGAAATAGATAACAATTTTACTTTGATTTCATACCTTCATTGAAAAACCAACCAAGTGGATGCCAAAATGTAAATTAGAGTTGTCTGTACTTATTATGTGATGTATTAATGTATTACATAGAGCATTAGTGGCACAAATTCACATATATATAATACATATTGATCAAATTAAGTTGTTTGAAGAAATGTAAGTATGCCGTCACACTTAAAATTGAATGATAAAATACATTTAGAATATAAACTGTATAAATTATTCATTATTTTGAAATACTAATGTTAATAAATAACTCTTGAGCCTCACCTGTCAGAGTTTGTTTTCACCGTGAAGGTCTGTGTCTAAGAGTTTTCTGTGGATACATTCAGAAGAAGCAGAAGTCAGCAGTCCAGTAGCTGACACATGGTGACAGTCAGATGACCTGAATGAGAGTATAGCAGTGAATAGGAAATGTGATGTAAAGACCAAGGAAAGCTATTCTCTTTGAGCACTGTGTGGAAGAACTATGGAGAGAAGTGATGCAGACAGTCTTTGCACTGACTTTCCTGAGCTATCACGGAGAACTAGTGTCCATGCATTATTGTACAGTGGACATTCTTACCCGCACTCAGGTTCTGTTTTAGTCATTGTTGTGACTTGTTTCTAGATATCCCCACAAAATCTTATTTGCTCATAGATGGGAGTTTAGGAGCTGATTGAATCTAGGGTTTGTTATACTGGGATTAAGAGTGGATGGTACTAAAGTAGTACACTGATTGGAATTAGGGTAGTTCTGGGTGTAGATAATGGAAGCCCCACCCTGGGTGTGGGTGGACCCAATCAATGGGTACCCTCAATGGAATATGAAGGGAGCGAGGGAAAGCAGGCCTGCTGATGCTTCCTTTTCCTGCCACACCAGCATCTCCTCTGTGATGCTCCTCTGCTGTGCCACCTTGCCTGGGAGACAGCTGACTATGGACATAAAAAACTTTACAGACTCTGAACCTGAATAACCCTTTCCTCCTTTAACTTCGGGTGTCAGGTATTTTGTATCAACAATGAGGAAAGTAACTAAGACAGTCATCTATGCATACTTCCAGATGATGAATTATCTGATGTGTTTGTGAAGTGGTAATCCTTGAATTTACATGTTTTAGTGAAACTGGAAGCTATATCCCAACCCTCAAGAAACTATTCATATAGTTTTATTATTTTTAAGTACCTCTTTAGTTTTATATAGATCCATAGAGTATAATACTTATCTAACATGTTACAGTAAAAAATTGATTTTCTATAACAATTAAGGAAAGAGAATAAGGGTTAGCATATAAAAGAAGTTACATTAAATCTACTGAGTAAATTATACTTATCATTTTAACTTAAAAAATAAAAAATTAGGAAAATTTAAACTTTGACATGATACTCTATATAGCAGACCCCAAAGACTCCACCAAAAGACTTCTAGATTTAATAACAAAATTCAGTAAGGTATCTGGATGCAAATTCAACACAAAGTCAATACTATGCCTGTACATAAACAAATTCAATGAGTAAGAAATTAGGGAAACAGCAGCCAACACAATAGTATTCAGGAAATTAATTACTTTGAAATAAATCTAACAAAGAAAGTAAAAAATCTATATATTGAAAATTACAGTTCTCTGAAAAAGAGGATCAAAAAAGATACCAGAGAGTGGAAAGATAGCCTTTGCTCATGGATAAGAAGAAGCAACATTGTGAAAACAGCTTTACTATCAAAACTGTTAAACAGATTTAATGCAATCCCCATCAAAATAACATCAGCATACCTCACAGATCTAGGAAAAAAGATTCTCAAAATTCATTTGGGACCAGAAGAGACCTAGAATAACCAAGGAAATTCTGGGCAACAAAGGAAAGGTAAGAAGCATCACAATCTATGACTTGAAATATACTACAAAGCTTCTCTGTTACAATAAGCATGGTGCTAGAAAAAAGAAAACAAACCTGAGGTGCAGCGGAACAGATTAGAGATGCAGATACAACTACAAACACACTCAGCCACTTTATCTTTGACAAAGGTGCCAAACATACTCACTGGAAGAAAGGTAGCTTATTTAATAAATGGTGCCGAAAAAACTGGCTTTCCACACGTTGAAGACTAAAACTAGACTCATGTTTATCACCATGTGCTAACTAAAGTCAAAATGGATCAAAGATCTAAATATTACAACAAAAATATTAAATCTACTGAAAGACAAAGCAGGTAGAAATCTTGAAGACATAGGGTTAGGCAGAGTATTCATAAACAAAATCCAAAATACGTATGAACTACCTCAAGGAATAAACAACTGGGGTCTCATCCTCTTAAAAGTTTTTGCATACCAAAAGAAATCAACACAGTGAGAAGAAAACCTACAGATTGTGAAAAAAATTGTACTAGCTGTTCCTCAGATAAAGGACTTATAACTAGAAAATATAAAGAATTGAAAAATTCATGTCCCTCAAATTAAAAGACTCAATCCAAAAATTGGCATCTGAGATGAATTCACACTTTTCAGATAAAGAGCAGTAAATGGTAAATAAATATATGAAAAAATGTTCGACATCATTGATCATTCAAGAAATGCAAATTAAAACAGCTCTGGGATTATAACATCCTGAAAGAATGACTATCATCAAGAAATCAACCAATAACAAAATGCTGGTAGTGCTGTGAGGGAAATAGAACTCTTCTCTTCTCTTGGTGGGACTTAATATGATTACAGTAACTATGGAAATCAGTGTAGAGATTCCTCAAAGACTAGGATTAGAGGTCTTATTTGATCCATCTATTCCCTTTCTGAGTGTTTTTCCAGAAGAATTAAATATGTCATACCACAGTTGTGTATGTGCACCTATGTTTATAGCAGCACAATTTGTAATTGCTAAATCTTGGAAACAACCCATATGCCCATCAATAGAGGAATTGATAAAAAAGATGTGGTACTTTTATAAAATGGAGCACTACTCACCTATTTATTAGGATAAACTCAGGGCTTTTATAGGTAAATGGATGCAAGTTGAGACCTTACTCATAAGTGAAATAAATCAGGCCTATGCGTATAAACATATTGTCTCTGTGGTCTAAGAGCCTAACAATGTAAATAAGATCCAAAATATACAAGTAAATGTAAAAGGGGAAGAAACTGTTCAAAAGCAAAGAACTGGGATGGGGAAAGGAGAAAAAAAAAGGAATGGAAAAGTGTATATATATATATATATATATGCATACACAAGATATCTAAAGTGATTATTCTACTAATTTCTATTAGTTCACTGAAATACCAGTTTGTGCTAATATTGTTTGATTGACCTATCATACCTATATCTTGTAACCTGAGTAACTACTTAGAAAATAACAGTATGCAATATATTAACCATTGTTAATCTGTTATCTTGTTTTGAAATTATCATTGTTCTTGCTGGTTTTTTCTCTTTGAAGTAAAATATAAAAACATGAAACTTCAGAATTCTTAGATTTCTCTTGACTTTTATCCTGCAGTGCTTTCTACTATGGCAAAATAGAAAGAATATAAAGTTCAATAAGGATAAAGCACATGGTGTGGTGATACAAGGCCATAATCCCAGCATCCTGGGGGAGAAAGCAAGAGGATACGAAGTGTGAATCCAGCTGAACAATTTAGAAGTTTAGAAGATGTGCCCTAAAAATATTAAAATAGAATAATAAAATATAAGTTAAAATTTTAAAATTGCATAGTGTGTAGCTGACTGAGAATGAAGGAAGAAAGACAATTACAATTTTCAAGTTTTCTTTCTTTTTTCTGGGAAATGTGAGAAAAACATTAAGCAAATATTTTGGATTAGGAATGATACCAACTGTTAATTCATACTCAGAAATGATTTTTATATACTAACATCAAATACTTGTGAAGAATAGAATAGTATGATAATAGCAAAAGACACAAAATACTGAGAATGAAATCTATCGGAATATAGTTTTTAAGCATAATTACAAGAACAAAGAATCTTGGAACATTGTAATGTTTTAATAAATGTTAAGTAAAATTTTAAATGAATGCTAAATAAAAGACATTTAAATACATTTTAATAAATTATATTCTAATAAATATATTTACAAGCATTTATCCTACATATTCAGAACTACTCTACAATTTAATTAAATGCTTAATATAAAAAGTCAAATCACAGACACACACACACACCACACATACAAGCATGAAATTCTTGTATTCTCTAAGCATGTAATAAAAATAACAAAAGGAATGATTGATAACTTGTATTACATTATTTTCTTTGCCCTTGTCCGTGAGAATTGAACCCACGGCTCTTGTGCTGAGCCTCATCTTCCGCAGTATTTTCTTTTGAGACAGGGTCTCACTGAGTCACCGAGGAGCCCAGACTGTGATTGAATTTACAGTTTTCATGCTTCAGCTTCACAGAGTACTGGGATTACAGGTGTGCCTTAGCATGCCAAATTTTATTATATTTATGCTAAAGGCTTTTGGTTATAATTAGAAATCCTGAGGGAGGTAACAATTGTTTCTTCAAAATTAAAGGAGTCATTTACTTACATCTGATAATGCATTCATGATTAGATTAATAAGGGATTTCAAAAATCTCAATCACTGGTATCAATTAACTTTATGTGCATGTGAATTTCACTTCTAGGAATTCAATAATTGCAGGTTGAGATTATTTATAAAATTTAAAAACTGTTTCTACTGAACACGGATGAACACTTTTGGTTTGGTTTTGCTTTTGGTCTTTATTCTGATTCACTAAAATGTACAGTTCAGGAATCATTACATTGTTCCTATATTAGGCATTATAACATTTTAAAGTATACCAATTGAGATAATTTTATGTTGGCCAAAGAATGAGCATGGGATATATGCAAATGCTATGTCATTTGGTAGAAGGGATTAAAAATATTTAAATTTAAATATAGATGAATGTCCAGGAATGAATCTCTCAATGATACTAAGGAATGACTGTACTAGCAATATTGAACTATAGCTGGTGTATTGAAATCTTTCAATAAGGATTACATAAAAGTAAGCAAAATAAAATTACAAATAAAACTTGATAAATCTCTGCTATCAGTGTTGCCTTTCAAACAATTAGTCCTGTGGTAGTTAAGAGATATGAAGTGCCATTGTACATATCTCCTTTTATCTCTGCTGAGCATTGAGTTGGGACTCCACCACTATTCTGTGGAGATTTAATTTACTTTTAGTATAAAAAAAAGTGTAAGCAGAATTATGTATTGTAGTAGCAAGAATCTGAGCCACATTTTCACTGTAAATGATCTACTAAAATGTAAAACAAACATAGCAGAAAGTCTTGGTGTCACTGAATACTCCCTTATGAGTAACAGTGGTATTTTTAATGTTTTGTGTTCCCCTTGTGAATTCTTGCTTTAAAAATTCCACTGCTGTTGACGGTTGTATAGCAACTCCACTCAGTGTTTAGTAGATTATACATTCTTGCTGAATATTCAAATTTAGAAACTGTTAAATATTATACAGAAACTAATTACTTTTATAAATATATTTACAAATTTGATTTAAAGGTACCATAATTATATACTAATTACCTTGAACACAATTTATCAAGAGAAGTTCAATCGTAAAGCCATTAATATTTATTCTGTTTCCATGATGAAAAACCATCACGATAATAATAGTACTGGCACAGCTCTTTAACTTCCCTAGGTGAGGACCATGTAGGGCAGCAGGAAAGTGAAGAAATAAGGTTAAGACACAGGAAGCTGTGATCATGTGGAGCAGTCTCTCCAGATGAGAGAAAAGAAATTGCTCAACCACTCTAGTGTGTTCATTTAAACATTAGCAACTTAGTGTCATGTGACACCAATTGCCTACTAATCTGCATCCATGGCAATCTAAGGTCTTGGTGTTCTTGGGCAGGAACATTTGTTTACCTGAGGCACTCATGGTTCTCCAACCAGTTGCCTCTCCACTGCATGGCTGATTAATCTCCAGCTTCAGCAGATTCCTGCAAGTTTTCTGGTCCCTTGTTCCATAGAAGTAGATACCTAAAAACTGTTTGACAAATGAATCAAAATAATGGTTTTAAGAAACTTAGTGATCTATGAGTGAACACAGACATTTAATTCATATCAGGAAAAGTTGCACAAGCAAAATCAAGAGTTTAGCGAAAATTGAAATTATATAAAAGCATTTAGGAAAAATTATGAAATTGAAAGCACAAGGAATGAAATGGCAAATGTAATAGAGGATTACTTCAGAGAATTTAGGAACTTGAATACAAGTTATTTGAAAGTATGTAGGAAGAGAAAAATATTTTAAAAGAGGTGCATCATAAACTTCATTGTTGGCTGAACTTGCAAAAAGGTATTACGGAGCTAGGACATCTTAGAAGAGGGGGATTTTTTTTTAAAGGGGGCTGATTTTTAAAACCCTGGAGAGATAAAATCTAAATTTATAATTTTTAGGAAAAAAATGTAAATTATATTTAACTGTTTACATGTAAAGAAAACATGTTTCCACAGAAAAATGCATAGGATTTATCCACAAATAAACAGAAGAATGTAACAGAGAGAAAGCAAAGGAACACAGAACACACAGGGAGGGTTAGGTTGTGTATTGGAATAATCAACATGTACACAAGTAACTAATCAGAAATGTGGTTTTAGCTGTCTAATCTACAAAGTTATAAAGTAGGATTTATCCCAGAGATGCAAGAATGATTCAACATTCCCAAATGAATAGCAGTAAAACATCATACCAATAAAGAACAAATTAATAATGTAAAACATCATATCAATAGAGTCAAGAACATCTTAACAACAGAGTGATGATAATTTGATAAATGCAAAAAAAATCCAGTAAAATTCAATGCCACTTCTTGATAATAACTCTCAACCAGCTGAATGTGAAGTAGCTCATCTGAAAATATTAAAGCTATTCATCTTCCAGCCAGTATCATACTGAATGATAGAAAGCTGAAATCACTTGGTCTAAAATCAGAAACAAGATATTGATGCCCACTTTGATCACTGGTCTTCATTACAGTATTGGAAGTATTTGGAAGAAATTTTAGGCAACAGTAGCAAACAACGGGCATCAGTTAGCAAGAAGAAGGTTCAATTTTGCATAAGAATATTTACAAATAACATGAATATATACATAGATTAAATACTTAAGAGAAGTTTTTAGAACACATAATTTAGTAAAGTTAAAGTATGTAAAACCAATACATAAATAATAGTAGCACTCTTGTAAACCTAAAATGAACTCTTCAAAAAAGAAATCAGAAAGCAAACATTCAAACTGCCTACAAAATTAAAATATTGAGGAATAAATGTGATCAAAGGAAGTGAAAGATCTTTACTATAAAAAATTATAAAACATTGATTTAAAAATCATAGAGGTCTCAAGAAACTGAAAAATATTCTCTGTTCAATATAATTAGTATTGTTAGAATAATACTATTATTAAAAATACTATTATTATTGTACAGATTCAGTGCAATTTTTACCAACATTATTGATGACATTCTTGACAAAAATAGGAAAACCAGTTCTAAAATTTGTAATACACCACAAAAAAATTCATAGTAGCTGTACTTTGCTTTGAAAATTTAATACATTTCATTCTCTTTTATTAGAGCATGTTTGTGATATATAATTATTATATTTGTTTTGAGAAACTGGTACATACACACATCTTATGTCTCTTATTTTTAATCCTGTTCCTTCTCTGTGATTTTGTCTCTTTTCTTGCTCAGCTCTCCTTCCTCATTTTGAGGAAAATCTGTCACCTTTTTTCCTACATCTTTCCTTTAATGTGCTCTTTAAATTATTTGTATTTTTGGTTTCTCATATAAGAGAAATCATGTGATATATAAATATTTGCATCTGACTTTTTTCATTTGATGTTTAGCTCTGAAGTTTCATCCATTTCCTAAAAAGGAATTCAAATTAATCATTTTTACTGCTGAGAATCACTACGTTGTGTACCTATACCATATTTTCTTTATCCATTCCCTTACTGATGGGCATCTATAATGTTTCCAGACTTTATCTACTAATTGTGTTGCTATAAATGTGGATACGCTGATATCACTATAATATGCCAATTTTAACTATCCCAGGAAGATACCCAAATGGAATACAGTGGTATTAAATGTAATTTCTATTTTTTTTTTGTATTTTTTTTTGTTCTTATTAGGAATCTCCTTACTGATTTTTTTAGTGGTTGTGCTAGTTTACATTCCAAAAGTGATGCAGATAGGTCCTATTTTCCTCACATCCTTGCCAAAATTTGTTGTTTTTTGAATCCTTTCTGATTGCCATTCTTGCTGAAAAAAAATGGAATCTCAGTCTTGTTTTGATTTGCACTTCCTGAAAAGCCAAAGATGTTAAACATTTTATTCTTGTATTTATGGGCCCTTTTTACTTCTCCTAAGAAATGCCTATTCATTTCAGTTGCCCACTTTTTGATTGTAACTTTTGGTTTGTCGGGGAGGTAAAAGTGTTTTGAGTTATTTATATATTCTAGATATTAATCCTTTAGCAGCAGATTATCTGAACAAAACTTTTCACATTTTAATGTAATATAATTATATTTGTTGATTCTTGGTATTAAGGCAGTCATTGTCTATGTACATCTTTAGATGTTTTACCTGTAGTATCTTCCAGAAGATTTAGTATTCCAGTTTTTATATCCAGGTTTTTATTTTATTTTATTTTATTTTATTTTTAATACAGGGTAAGAGATATAGAGTCTCCATGTGAATAACCAGTTTTCCCAGCATCACTGACTAAAGGGGCAACCTTTTTCTCTAGTACTTTTCAGACCTATTTTAGGGCCAGATGACTGAAGATGCATTAGGTTGTTCAGGTATCTACTATTAAATTGGTCTACATGTCTATTTTTGTGATACTACAGTGCTATTTTATAATTGCAGCTTTCTGCATTACTTGAAATACTGTAGATTATCAATTTTTCCGTGATTTCTCTAGTTGGGCAGGCTATACTTAAGCATTTTATGTTTTTGGTGACCTATCACTTTGGTTAGCTAAAAAAAAAATTGTTACAACTCAAAATGTTGCAAAAGTATTTCAGATTAATACTTTGAATAACTTTCGATATAACTTTATAATTTTTGCATAACTGCAACTTTTGATATAAGAATGTTTGACAAATAGAACAAGTAATTATGGAATGTAAAGTGTCCCCAGTCAATACTTTATATTGTTTTGGAACTGCATGAACCATGAAGAATATGCATTAGAGCCCTTATACAATGGAAGAGCTCAGAGGATATCCATAATATTGTGCAAATGGAAAAGTACAATGGTTTTATTAAAAACAGGAAGATCAGAGTCCAGTAGAAGGACTGAGTTAACAAATAAGTTGTTCCAAATTAAATGTAAAGAGCACTACACATTGCATCTCTTTACTCAACTGTGCCACACACTAAATTCCAAAATATAAACAAAACAAAATTAAGCATTCATACGAAGATGTTAAAATAAATATAAGTGACTGTTTATATTTTCTTGGGGTGAAAAAAGAACTTTCTGAGTGTAACATACTAGGCCTATATTAGACGAAAAAGTGGCTACTTGTACAGCATATACTTTCTTTAATAAATGCAATATTGCTGGACAATAATGAAAGCTATATTAACTATATCTTTTTTAATCTTTTTCTCTATTTAACATATTTTTTTCTTTAATAATGAAAAACGAACTTGGCATTGTTTTTAGTATGTTTGAGTTTAAATACCACAACAGGAGTGTTTGTCTATTAGGTGATTTTTTAGACTTTGAGAGGAGAGATAATTTTTGTTTCACGTATAACTTTAAAAGTTAAAAAATTATAATATTCTAATTGTGGTGATTGCAAAGGAAAGGAAAATAGAAGCAATAGAGTTGGTATAGCCAATCTATTATTTTAGAATCTGCCCAGCACAAGCTGGAATGATACTTGTTCTTTGAAAGATAGTCCCTGTTTCTTCCCACTCCTGCCATATGGACAGCCATATGGTTATGATTCCCTCCAAATCTTTTCTTAAATGTCATTTTATCAGGGAATCCTTCTTTGACCATATGATACATCATGTCTCTCCTTTATCCTGCATAAGCTTTTCAGCTTTATGATAACAAACTGATTTTAATTTTATTTGGTGACTGTCTTTGTGCTCCATGGGATTATAAATTATAGCAGGAATTGTGTGATTTATTATTTACTTATCTCCAATAACTAGAAGAGTAGTACAATGAATGTGATAAAAACTCACGTAATATTTTAATGATTAAATAAGCAAGAAACGATATAATGTATATAAATGTATAGATATAATGAATCATGTTTAGTCATAGATGTCTTAAACAAATCTTTCAGTGTAATTTCCAAGATTTTTCTCATCTAACTAAGCAAAGAATGGTGGTTCAGTCTTTGTGATGGCAAAATGCACATGCAAGGTTCTTGAACATTGGCAGCTGTATTTACAATAACATGACGAAGTGTGGTCCAAAAGGAGGCTCCTGAGAACAAAGAAACAAAAGATAAGAGATTAAAAGGATAAAGTCCAAGTGAGAAGTGAGTTTCAGATTCCAGTTACACTTAAAACATTCCCATGTGTCCTTGCCATAGAATAGTTATGCAAGTAATGTATTCTTTTCCTACCCTTTTTATTTTTAGGTTTTGTCACTTTCAGCTAAGAGTTCTGATGGATTCTATTAGAATCATAAAACTTTGTAATGATGGAACACTACAAATCTTCAGATTATTCTTAATGGGCTTAAAAAGTAAAAAATTAAAATTAAGTAAAATTTATAACTAAAAAGAACTTTACATTGAAGAGATGAAAACATATTGTGGTCATAAGAGAGAAAATTATGTTTGTTGTCTCAAATTCAACTCTAATGTGAGGGGTTTCAACTCACTGATAGTGAAACGATGTAATCTCAAGGCAATCTTGGTAAAAATTTTAGCGATGACTTAATGACTTCCCAGCTAGTTCTATATCTATTTTTTATTGTGCCTTATATTTCAAATTTGTATAGCTATCCACTCATATATGGAAATGTACTTAATTTCTGTGTATGAAGCCTGTGTCTGATGGCTTTCTATTATCATTTAAGACATTTAAGATTATATTTAATTTATTTTTAGGACTTTATGCAAAATGGTGCAATATACAAATAAAGACAGTATTTTTTCTTCATATTCAATCCACGTATTTTCCATTATTATTATGGTTTATCATTATTGTTTATTGTGCCAGCTAAGATTCCTAGCTGAGATTGAAAGGAAATGTTGAGAGAGGAGTCTCTTTTATTCTGATTTTAGGAGGAAAATAGCATTATATTAAATATGATATTGGCTGTAGAAATATGTATGCACATTTTAGTAATTTAGGAGAATCCATTATCATACAGGATTGCATGAAGGAATATTTGATTTTGATATTGCTGAAATATCCCTGCTTATGTAGCACAAGTCTCAATTGGCACAGTTACATAATTAATTTTATTTAGTTTTGGATTAGGTTTTCTAATATTATGATGATTATTATTGTATCTATATTAATGTAAGTTATATCTGTCTTGTATTTATCTCATTTTGATATTAAAACAATGCTAGACTCAGAATTAGCTAGGAAATGTTCTTTCTAATTCTGCACATAGTTTTTGGGAATTAGTATATGAATAGGTATATGTATATATATATATATATATATATATATATATCAAAGCTTAGTATTAGCATATGTATGATTTACTTTAATTAATTAAGAAATAGTAATAACGAGGAGTACAATGATGGCTTGATAATGTATACATTTTGAAATAATTAAGTTAATTAGAGTATCTGTCTCCTCAAATACTCATTTTTTCTTTGTGGGGAAAACTTGCAAAAATTCTTTTTTAGCTGTTTTGAAGAATACATTATTATTGTCATAAATGACAATACTGGAATTTATTCATTCTGTCTCACTGAACTTTGTGCTTGTCAACTATTACTGCTCTCCTTTCCTCATTTAACACACTTCCCAACTTCAGGTAATCATCACTCCACTGTTCTATAGGTTCCACATATCTGCGATCATATACTACTGGTTTTTCTGGGCTAGGTTTAATTAACATAGCATATTACCTCAGTTTTCTATGCTGTAAGAGAATTGCTTATTTTTTAGGGCTGAATAACTTTCCATTGCTCATATATGCTATATTTTAAAAATTTGTATGGCATTTAACTAGTTCATGAAAATAAAAATTGTACATATTTATGCAGCACCTCATGGTGTTTTTATATGTGTAAGCATTGTGCAGTGTGTAAGTTAGGTTAATCAAATATTTCTCCATGCACATTTATTATTCTGTGTTGAAAACATTCATGATCCTTTTTTCTGGCTTTTTGAAATATGAAATGCATTATTTTTATCTATAGGCACAAAGTTATGCAGTATACCTGAAGTTTTTATTTGTATCTACCTGTAATTTAGTACCCACTGATAAAAAACATAAGCATGGGGGGTGTTTGGTTTTGGGTTTTTGAGAGAGGATCTTTCTATGTAGCATAAGCTTGCCTTGAACTCAATTATGTAGCCCAGACTGGTCTCCAGCTCATGGAGTGATCCTCCTGCCTCAGGCTCCCAAGTGCTGGAATTACAGAAGTGCACCACCACACGTGGCTTGTACTCACTGATCAACGTGTTCCTAATTCTCCTTCCACACTATTATTCTCTCTTGTAACCATTTCTATTTTCATCTTGGATGAAAACAAATCTTTGTGTATTTCACATAAGAATGACATCGCTAGGTACTTGTATTTTTGTGCCTGGCCAAATTCATATAACAAAATCATTTACAGTTCTTTCCCTGGTGTTGCAAATAGCATAGTTTCCTTTTTTATGTCTTTATAGTATGTTATTGATTCTATGTACTATATTTTGTCTGTTTTTCCATTGATGGATGATTAGTTTATTTCCATATCTTGGTTATTGTCAATAATGCTACAGTAAACATGGAGATGCAGATACATCTTTGTTATACTAATTTGTTTCTTTGTGGTATATTTCCAGTTGTGGTATTATTGGCCAAGTTATAATTATATTTTTAGTATTTTTATGGATCTTTATAGTGCTTTACAAAATAGAATACTAATTACAATATCAACAGCAATGTATAAAGTTTCTATTTTCTTTGCATCTTTGCCAATATTTCTCACTTGCATACTTTTGATAATGGGCAATTTGATACATTTGAGGTAGTATCATGCTAGTTTCAAATTGGATTTCTGTTGTGATTACAAATGTTGGGTATTTTCTCATGTTTCTGTTGGCCATTTATTTGTCTTTTTTTGAGAAATGTCTATTAGATATTTTGATTATTCATATTAGGGTTATTTGTTTTTCTTATTTTTGAGCATTTTAAATTCCACTTAAATGGAAATAAACACTCAGTATTACTGTTTATCCAATATATTATTTGTAATTATTTTCTCTCAACGTATGGGTTGACTGTTGACTCTATTGTTTCATTTCTTTACTGAAGCTTTGTAGTTTGATTCATTACCTATCTATTTTTGTTACCATTTCTTATGTCTTTGAGTTGTATACAGGAAATATCTGCTCAGACTGATGTCATGGGCCATTTAACTCATATTTTCTTCTAGTAGTTTTGTAGTCCTGGGTCTCAGATTTAAGTATGTATTTAATTTAATTTGAGTGAATTCTTGTATAATTTCCAACACTACTTATCAAAAGGACTTTCTTTATCCTCTTGTATATTTTTGACATCTTTGTGTAGAATCAATTGATACCTTTGTTAAGACTGAATTGGGTGTGGATATGTGGGTTTAATACTAAATTTGATTATGTATGCAGCAAATCTATTGACTTGCTTATCATTTCTAATAGCTTTTGGGTGCAGTCTTTAGGATTTTCTATATAGATGATAATCTTGTCATAAAAAGGAGACAATTTTATTACATCATTCCCTAGTTTTATTCATTTATTTCTTTCCCTCATTCAAATATGCTAGCTAGTATTTTTAGTACTATGTTGACAAAAGTTGCAAAAGTAGGAATCATTGTCACTTTTTGTTATCCTAATATGTAGTTTTGTCACATATGGTCTTCAACTGGAGTAACAATCCTTTTATACTTAAGTACTTGAGGGTGTTTATCATGAAGGAATAATGTCAAATTTTTTTGGCCTATGAAGATTTATCACATGGTCTTTTCTTCATTTTGTTAAAAGTGAGTCAAATTTATTAAATTACATATGTTGAGACAAACTTGCATCCCAAGGTAAATTCAGTTGATCATGGTGAATGATATTTTAGCATGCTATTTATTGCAGTTTGATAGTATATTTCCTTCTTAATATGTATGATAGTACATATACTATTTAGTACAGTTTGATAGTATATTTCCTCCTGAATATGTATGATAGTATACTATTTGTGCTGTACTTTGTGGAAATTTATCAATTACTGATTTAATTAATAGATTAGCACTATTATAATTATATTTTAATAGTTGTGTATATTTTGATAGTATCTTTTCAGGATACTTGGCATATACATTATTAATATTGTTATCCACAGATTCATTTATTGTCTTTATTAGGTCGATAAAGAAGAAAAATCTTTCCTCTAGTTTTACATATTATAGGATTTTATATGCAATTGACATATTTTATTTTAAATATTTTGTATAATTTAACATTGATCCATTTAGGATCTTAGTTTTCTTATTGCAAGTGATTTCAAGTAAAAATCACCTTGTTTAATAAATAAATGACAAATTTTTTCTTTTACAGGTAATGTCAATAATTTTAGATTTTCAAAAATATTGTCCATTTTATTTAGCTTATTTATTGCAGTAAATATCACTTCATTATATTTTTATTTCTTCAGCATATTTGATGAGATCTCATCTATGATTTTTGATATTTGTAATTTGTGCCCAACATTGCTTTCATCAATTAGGTTGGATGTTGATCCTGTCATAGACAGAGTGTTTCATTTTAATTTTCTCCTGTTTTTATATATTTATTATTTTTTTCTTTTTATGGTTTTTTTAATTTACTTTTTTCTGAAATGTGTTGACAGAAGGTGTAGCATTTTAATATAAAGTATCATTAGTTTTTTCTGATTATTGCTTTATTTGCATTCAGTATGTTTTAATATGCTTTGCAATTGTTTTCATTTAAGTAAAAATATTTTCTAACTTGCCCTTAATTTATTTTTCAATCCAGGGGCTACTTGTTATAGTGCTTTCGTCAGTTTTCCTTTGCTGGAACAAATTACCCAAAATCTACAATTTAAAAGAAGATAAACTTACTGGCTCATGGTTTGATGGATTTGGCTGGTAGTTGGCATGTATAAAGTAGGAACATTATGGTAGAACTATGTTCCAAAACAAAGCTGAGGAACATCAGAAAGAAAGTGGTTCAGAATCAGATATAGTATTCAAAATGACCCCCACTAAGACCTACCCAGGCAAACCCAGAGGTGGGCTTTGCTAATCTCCTACAATACCTGTTTCTAAACCAAACAAGATACCACAATTAAACTTAACCATTGCATTCAACATCTTGTTAAACACATTTCCTGAAACTATAGCTTATACCTCCATATAAAGAAAATAAGAAGCTCGTAAGTCCACCTGACAAAATAGACTATCCTAGATACAAATTGAAAATGCACTAATTCCTTCCCTAATACCACATTTTTATTATTTTTCAAAAATCTGATTCAAACTCTCTTCTGAGATTCGGGTAAACTCAGTTGTGAAGCTCCATAAAACTCAAAAGCAAGTTACATAATCTCCATATAGAATGGCACAGAATAAATATTCCCATTCCAAAAGGAAAAAGTAAGGAGATAGGAAAGAATCAACTCAAAGCAAAGCTGAAATGCAGCAGGAAAACCATTCTGCACTGTGTCTCCATGTCTGGCACCCAAGGCACATCATGGTGACATGTGACTACCAGAGGCCTTGGGTATCCCTATCACTGCAGCCTTGCTGAGCACAGGTCACATGGATGCTCTCTTGTGCGAGTTTTACTCATGGTTTTCAAATTTTCTCAATAGATGTTCCATGTTAATAGTACCTTTGATTTCTTGGGATTACCTTTGGCTTACTGCCCTCTCTCTCATGAACCCCTTGCCTGCCTTGTTAGGCACACATATGGGTGGAAGACCATACCCCACAACTCTTGGATTCAGCACATGGCCAAAAGCAGCACCAATATGTGCTGTCAGTGGAAGCAGTAGCTAAACCTCCTTGAACTACAGCTGTCGTGGCTTTTAGCCTGAGCATAGAATGAATTGTGGGATATCAATACTTAGGAAGAATTCCTCAAGTAGTATACCCAGGATCTTGCTTTTCAAATGAAAGATTAACACGTTTGTACCTATTGGCCTTCAGTGGGTGGTGTCTTGTTGATTACAGAGATGCCCTCATGGCATCTTCTTTCTTGTTCCTGTCAGAATACTTGCTTTCATTTTAATGGTGCTAATTTCTTCAGAAGCCACACCTTCCATGGTACCAACTTTATGTCTGGATACTTTTGGGCCAAAGTACAGGTTTTTCAAAAGTTTTTCCTTTTTTTTCCCCCTCAGCTCTCATTATAAATCTGGCTTACAGTAGCCAGCTGTCTTGGTTACTTTTCTCTGTTTGCTAAGACAAAATACCTAACATTCAAAATGAGGGAAGGACAGGTTTATATGGCTTACTGTTCTTGGAGGTTTCAGTCCATACTCAGCTGGTTCCAAGACAGGGTTGCATGGCTAAGAGCTAATCATTCACTGGCAGCCACAAGCCACACGAGTGAAAAGGGCAAAACAAGGAAAGCACACCTCCTTTTCTCCCTTATTCTGCGTGCCAGCTACCCACCCCTGGGAAGGTGCAGCACTCACTGCCAATCCCAGTGCTAGACAATGAACCAATCACAAACAGTAGACTCACCTGCCTCCATGACTGCATGAGCCTTTGAGAGGACACCCAAACACAAACCATAACACCAGCAGTACAGATATCATAACCTGAATGTTAGGTTGCCTTGAAGTTGCCCTGCTGTGTCAATTAGTCCACCACCGTTAATCTGAGTCTTTTGAAAATTCTAAAGACATAGACAAAATGTAGGCAAAGTTTTGGCAGAGTGTATGTGTATTCTAGTCCAATTGTCATTGAAGGCCTTTTTCCTAAATAAAACTTCATTGCCCTTGCCCTTACTGTACGTATTTTATCACTGTTCTAGTCCTCTGAGTTCAAATGAGATAACCTTTCCAGGTCGACATATAGTACTGAAGGACTTCTAAAGGCCCTCTCCAAATTTTTTCAAATACCTCTTGCAAGCCAGTTCTAATGTCTTCTATACTACAGGATCAGGTGCAGTCAAAGTAACAGCCACACTTTTCTGGTTGAAATTTTCTGTATTAGCCAGTTTTTTTTTTGTTGCTAGGGAAAATTTTGAAAAAATCCACAATAAAAGGTGTTTCACAAAAAAAAGCTGCTTAGTAGTTTGTGAGGGCCAGATAGCTGAACTGGAGAACAATGCCAGAGAGGAAGAAGTGATGGACTAGGCAGAGTTTGAAAAATCATGACTCTGTGATGACTTAGACATATCCACACTTGGTGAATCCCATTGTAATCAAATTGACACAATTAACTTTAACCACCATGGTAGTATGATTTATAATTTTCAAATACATTTGAAGTCTGCTTTTTTCTCCTTGTTTTGCAGGATAGTTTTCTATAAACATATACTAAATCATGTATCTTGTTATTAGAAATATCAAAACTTATTTTCTTAATGATTTCTTGTCTGACTTTTACTACCAGTTATTGAGAAGAGAATGTCTACATCTCTAAGTGTTAATGACATCTACAAATCTGAAGTATATATCAGCATGTGATATTTATGCTTCTTTTGTGGACTGATTGTTAAAGACATTTTTTAATGTCACATTTTTTCTTGGAAATATGCCTTATACTGAAATCTAACTTTCTTGTTATTAATATAAGTACTGAACTTTGTTTCTGTATATAGCATATTACTGGCACTGTTCTCATCTAACTTATCTAATCTAAAAACTAAAAAAAGTTTTACATAGCTTTATTTTATGTTTGTTTATTGTCATTTTCTGAGTTTTGGTTTTGGCTTTGTTGTTTTGCTTTGTTTTGATTGCACTAAGCTAAATCCTCAGGGCCAGTTTTTGTATTTTTCAATTTGACACAGGGTCTTGTTAAGCCACTGAGTTGTCCAGGCTGGTATCAGATTTGTGATTCTCTTGACCCTGGCTTCTACTTACAAGTCAAATTTAGTGAATACAGGATGTTTTTATCTTTCTTTCACTAGAATGATTGTTTACATATGGTAAATATAAAAATATTTGCTGACAGAATACATTTCATTTGGTATTCCCCAAACTAAACTAATTAATAATTAAGATATTCAGAGCACATTTTGGCTTACAGTAAATATTATAGAAAGCTAACAGTAGATAAAATAGAATCTGACAATATGTATCAGTATATTTTTAGTTAACCAAAATTAATTTTTACTTGCTACAGTTTAGATCAAGAATGATCCCCAAAACTCTCATGCACTCAGAGACAGGGCTTTTGGGAGGGAGTTGGGATTTTTCCAGGTGTTATAGCTGACTTGTTAGAATGTGGGCTCTGGTAGAAAGCATGTCTCAGGAGGCATGACCTCAAAGGGTACATACATCTTTCTTTTTGGCTCCTCCTTTATTTCTCTGCTTCCTGGTTGCCAGTACATAAGCCACTTTACCACAAGGCAGGCCTTGGGACCATGCCACTACTGTGTATGAGCCTACCAACATGGACTGAAACTTGAAAAACAAACTTCTCCTTTATGTTGCAGGTGTCAATTATTGTAACTCTGCAATAAAAAAAATGACTGAAATAATACTGGATAGGGACTATGGCAGGTGAATTTTGCAGCTACTGGGATTAATTCCCCAGTGTGATTTTATTTCTTTCAAGAGAAAGAAGCTTTTACCTTGTGACTTGATACAATGTGCTAGAGAACATTGTTGCAGTTGTAACCTAGGCCTAAAAATTAAATCATATTCACATTTGTAAATATTGTGTTGTCTCTCTAGTGTAAAAAATGAATAATAATAAAAAACTGAGAGAGTAATAAGATCCAAAATGTAAAATAGGTATGATAATAATGAAAAAGAAAGAAAGTGCTCAAAAGGAAAGAATAACTTGCAGGTATACACATGTAACTGTATGTATGTTTAAGTGTGCAAAATAGATAACCATGTTACTAAGTTTTTAATAGTTCATCAAACATACTAGTTTGTGCTGTCATTCTTTGATTGTCTGTTCATTTTTATCCTTTATTTTTTAGCTTGAATAACTGCTTCTAAGATGTAATACATAACTAAGATGTAATATATCAATATGCAATATATCAACTAGTGATGTTTCTTAATGTTATTATTTTTTGAAATTCTGTATCATTTCTACCCTTTTTTCTGGTTTTTTTTTTCATATAAATAAAAAAATAAAGTCAAAAATGAGGGAAAAAAAGAAACATCATGAACTTCCTTCTTTGCTGAAATTTTGCCTCTACAATGTGAGGAAGAGCATAAGGAGAAGAAAGATGTAACAGCACAATCTTCTCTCTGCCAACCCAAATTTTATGAAAGAAACCCCCTTACATCTGATTATTACAGCTGATCACACATAAAAGGGATAAGCCTAAACATAATCAGTGCAGTTGATTTTTCCTGTATCTCTCAGGTAAATAAATGATTGTGATCTTAAACTACTGAGTTATGAGGTGCCCATTGTGGAAACATATATAGCCATATACATGACATCTAATGGCTGGATAGTGTACTAACTCCATCATTATACAAGAACCCCAAAACTCCAAGTGTCAGAATATTTAATGAGACCTCTGACCTTTTGGCACTAGGACTTTTAAGACTTGTGATTAGGAAAAGCATCAACCCCTCTGACATTGGAATAAGACATTAGGTCTAACACAGTTATGACATAGCTCAGTCATAACCAGATGTAGTCCCAAGACTTCAGTATTCATTGTTAGTAGGGTACCACTTCTATATCTTACTGCTGGTAGTATTGAGTACACTGTATCTGTAATGTTTGAACAGAAGCCTCATATCTGACCTAAATTTTATTTTACATTTAAAATCAATATAAGGCTAATTTTAGGGCATTTTGTACATTACTTATTAATATTTGATAATATATTGGAAACTTGTAGGGATTTTTAGTAGAGTAGTAGTGATTGTAATTGCTTTAAGACTGCAAGTGTTACAAAAGTTTAGAAGTAAATATGAACATTCAATAGGTCTATGAATAAGAATTTCAAAAACACCATTAATGTTTGCACTGTAAAACAAAACTATCTCATGATTCCACCTATTTGAATAGAAACTCTAGAAAGATACTGTAACTTATTATGCCAAAAAAGAAGAAAGAATACCAAGAAAGAAAACCATGGGATAAAAAAGAGCGAGTATGTAAAAGAGAAAGGATTCATGGGGGTAGAGGGATAAAATATGTTGGATTTTGTTTTACTGAGGAAAGCATTGCTAAGAATTGAACCCAGGATTGGACATGCTAGAATGTTCTGTCACTATGCTACATGTGCAGTGCCTGAGAGAGATATTATATTATGGAATCGACAATATTTTTTGAGTTAGAAAAGACTGAATCATGGAACTTGGTGACTAGATCTAGGCAACGAGAGCTGCCATCTGTATAGGAAAATATGTATAAATTCAACAGAATATAGAGTGACAGCAGCTTCATAAAATAATATCTACATATCATATGTCATTAGTGTACCAATAAATTTTAAAGGAGGTTATACATGTTTAAATATTCTTATTGTTAAAGCAGTTAAACTGATTTTACAGATCTAACATTTTTCTTTCAAACAATCCATACTTAAAACAAATCATTAATTTTTATTGTAGTATGTCAGTTAAAATAAGACTTACACAGATGGAATGTATACATTTTGTTGAGCTTAAATACATACATAGGTTAGTGATACCACATCATAACAATACTAAACTTGTCCACCACTGTCAAAAGATTACTGTATTCAGGAACATTTAACATGATGACATGTATCTCCTTAACATTTTAAAAACATTATACTGTATTCTTTTATACAGAATAGCTATACAGTAACAGTACAGTTTTATAAAGCAAATCTCCAGAAATTCATTTTGTGTAACACAAACTTTAAAAGAGTTAAAAATCATTCCTTCTCTCTGCATCCGTGTAGTCTTTGACCATCATCATTATATTCTTTGTGCTTAGGAATCCAGTTACTTGAAATATCTCATGTAGTTGGAATAATGTGGCATTTGTCATGTGATAGACTTCTTTTATTTAACATAGTGACTTCAAGTATCATCCATATTTTTGTGAGAGATTTTATCCTTTTTTTAAAGTTAATAATTTCTTTGTGTGACCACAATTCATTTATTCTTCTATTGATGGATATTTGAGTTGTTCACTCTCTTTGTTATTGTAATAATATTGCAATTAATATAAGAGTACAACTATCTCTTTGAGTTCTTGATTTTAATTTTCTCAGGTATAAAACCAAATGTTGGATTGCTGTGTTATAGAGAAATCCTATTTCTAACTTTAAGGAGCCCTTGTAAAGTTTTCATTCTAACACAGATTGAGGTAATATCTCATCCTACTAGGGTTTACTTTTCATTTTCCTGATTATTAGTGGTATAGAGCCTTTTATCACAAACTTGGCGTACTTTGGTATATCTTCTTTGGAGAAATATTTATTTCAACACATTGACAAACCTTTAATCTCATTATTTGTTTTAAAAGGAGAAATGGTACTTTCAAACAATTCATAATTTTACTTAGATATTGTATTTTTAAAAGAACTTTTAGAATCATTGTCCTTTAATTGTTCTATAACAATAACATTGTTCTACATGAAAAATGATTCAAACTATATTTCAGAAAACATATTATTTTCTAGGGAAACTGGTTTATGACAACAATAGTCACATGGTATATTTCTCTGAAAACTGTACTTTTACATAGAGAATAGATATATGTCTTAGTAAAAGATCATGATTAACTGGATATAGCAATTACCTGACTTTAAATGACATATTAACTTTAAAAAATACACTCTATTACCTGAGAATGAGCAATTTTCCCTTATCTCTTTGTCATGACTAGTCTACTTTGTAAATTAAGGGGCTATCGTAGAGTAACTGCTGAATTTGCAGATGTTAAAAAACTGTGTAAATTTTCAGTAAGCATTTTCACCAAACTGAATAAATGTTTCACATATTCCCTGTGTAATATAGATTTTTTTTCCTCACATTACTAGTTCATTACTTTGCTGAAATTTTATTTTATTAACATTGTATACTGGTATTTTTGTGCCTTACTATAAATTTTGTAGGTCAAATAAAATAGAAATGATTATAATGACCAAATTCAAAATCATTGCCTTGCAATTTGCTTAGCATTTCTAGACATTCAATAAATTTTGAATGCTTAATGCATCAACAGAATTACAATTCCATTTTTATTCACATTACAGCTGCTATATATCTCCATTTTAGAAAATGTTCTTGTAATGAGAAATGTGAATTTTACTTCTTCATCTTATTTGATTGTAGAAATTTATGTTGCATGAGCGCAAAGCAAAAATAAATTAGTTATCCATGTGTTACCTTTAAAATATATTTACATGATATTTCACATGTCTCATTCTGATATGCAATTATATTCTTTATTTTATTTTCATATTCTTTATTTTAGAGAAAAAGGTTTTATAATTCTAGTCATCTTCTCAAAAAGATTTATGTAATTGTTTTAAGGGGCCAAGATATGATGTAAAACAATATTTTATTTTCCAATACTTTTTGCTATTTATAAACCAAGTTGCTTACATCTAACTAAAAGTTCATATCTATTCCTTTAATTTAGAACAGAAGAACTATACTGGTTAAAATATAGAAGTTAATATACTCCAGGAAATTCCTAGAACATAATGATCTTCAGAATTTACATTTAAGTAATTATGAATTTCTGTGAAGCTCATTATTACATTCACTTTTTAAAAACACATTTTGTAATTGGAGCTTTTTTAAAAGGTGACAATTATATTAGATGATCTTCCTGCACTTTTTGTGTAAAAAGTACCTGGGTTTATGAAAGAGAATTGTGTGAATAACATTTTGTTCTATCATTAAGAGGAAAGAATACTCCTAGACTCCTATAGGCTTTTAGGTGTGACTTAGTGGGCATGCACTCAATCTGTTATTTCCTCAGTGTAGTTGTGTTAATTAACACATTAGTCTACTGACTCCCACACTGTTACTCGGGTGAATTGAACATCATTGCGTTTATCTCTGACTGGTTAGTGTGATCTCAGCTATCATTTCCACTTACTCCTCAACAGGCCTAATCTCTGCCCAAAATTCAAATGTGAGAATCATGCAAAGAACACTGATTCTTTTTAGGTCATAAATTAAATTTATTTCAAGAAAAGAAACACTGTTCTGATCCTCATCCCAGCACTTACTAGAAAGTCTTACATGGCAATATTTGTTGAAAAGTAAATAAAGTGTGAATCTAAGTTTAAAATTTAAGATTATTATAGCATGAAAGAAAAAGTGTATACAAAACTATAGGATGATGTTTAAGTCAGTGGCAAAAACAGAATTGACATGTAGGCTGTAAGGATAACAATTAAATTATTATTATTATTATGTGTTGTATAGGAAATTTAGAATGCAGAATGCTGAAGAAATACAGTACCCTTATGGTTAAAGGCACATTAGAATCTATACATTAATATTAATTTGTAAAATATAACTACAATATGATCCAGCAATTCTACTTCTGGATATGTATTCATAAGAAATCAAATTAATGAGTCAGAGATATTTGTACTTTAATGTTCACTGGGGCATTATTCATATTTGTGAAGGTACTGAATTACTGTAAGTGCCCAGTAATGGATGAATAGGTAAAGAGAATAGTTTCTGTGAAATTGGGTTTTTATTCATAGAGTCTTTGCTTACAACCATGTCTTCAAGAGTCCTACCTATATGGTCTTCCAGCAGATTTAATGTTTTTGTTTTAATATTTAGATGCCTGATCTGTTTCATCTTTAGTGCATAATGAAAGGTATGGGTCCAATTTTAATCTTGGGCATGCACACAACCAGTTTTTCCAGCGGCATTTGTGTATTCATTTATTTTTTTTTATTTATTTTTTAGTTTTCTAGCACCATTTATTAAAGAGCCTATCATTATTCCAGTGAATGTTTGGTACTTTTGTCAAAGGTGCGATGACTAAGTGTGTCTAAAGTTATTTCTGAATCTTCTAATCTGTTCCATTAATCCTCGGGTTTGTATTTATTAGTTATTTAGCAATTTATTTATTATTTTTGCCAGTACTATGCTGCTTTTATCACAGTAACTTTTGTAGTATAATTTTGTATCAGTGATTGTGATGCCCCCTGCATTGCCTTTGTTGCCCAGAATTGCCTTTGTTAATTCTAGGTCTCTTCTAGTTCCAAATGAATTTTAGAATTGTTTTTATCTAATTCTATGAGACATGCTCTTAGAAATTTTATTTGAATTGTATTAAATATGTATCACTGTTTTGGAAGTATGACCATTTTCACTATATTGATTCTTCCTACCCAAGAGCATGGGATATCTTTCCATTTTCTGATATCTTCTTTTTTAGAATAATATGGTTGTCAATATGGAGGTAATTTACTTTGTTCTTTAGCTTGATTACTAGGTATTTCTTTTTGTTTTGTATTTTTGATACTATTGTGAAAGGTGTTTTTTTCCTAATTTCTCTCTCAGTGAATTTGTTATTCATGAACAGGAAGGCTATTGATTTTTGAGCTTTAACTTTTTATCCAGATGAGCTATTGAATTTTTCTATTAAATCTAGAAGTTCTTTCATAGAGTTTTTAGGGTTGTCTATGTAGGATATCATGTCATCCATATATAGTGATAATTTAACATGTTCCTTTTCTATTGTTACTCCTTTTATTTTTTTTCTCATGTTGAATTTCACTGACTAAAGGTCCCAAAATTATATTGAATAAGAGTTTTTTTGACAGTGAGAAAGTTTTGAAAACCAAGAGAAACTACCAACAGAGTGAAGAGTGAACCCACAAAATGTGAAAATGTTTGCCAGCTGTTCCTCAGACAATTAGAATTGAGAATGTACAAAGAACTAGAAGAAGAAGAAGAAGAAGAAGAAGAAGAAGAAGAAGAAGAAGAAGAAGAAGAAGAAGAAGAAGAGAAGAAAAGAAGAAGAAGAAGAAGAAGAAGAAGAAGAAGAAGAAGAAGAAGAAGAAGAAGAAGAAACTCCCTAAATTGAAATAATCCAAAAATGGACATTTGAGATGAATAAACATTTCTCAGATGACAAAGTATAAACAGGAAATAAACACATGAAAAAATGTTCAACATTACTAGTCATTTGAGAGGTGTAAATTAAAACAATGCTGAGATTTTATCTCACCCCAGAAAGAATGGGTGTTATCAAGAAATCGACCAATAACAAATGCTTGGGGTGCTGTGGGGAAAAAGGAACTCTTCTCCACTGTTGGTAAAAATGTAGACTGGTACAACCACTGTGGAAATCAGTGTGGAGATTAGACAGAAAACCAGGACTAGTGATCAATTCCCCTTTTTGGTATCTTCCCAAAAGAATTAAAAGCATTATACAATGACGATATATGCACTCCCGTGTTTATAGTGGCAAAATTTGTAATTCCAAAATCTTAGAAACAACCCAAATTCCCATCAACTGAAGAATAGATAAAGAAGATATGTGTATGTGTTTATTAGTATACAATGGTTTAATAATCTTCCATAAAGAAGGATAAAGTTGAGACATTCCAGGGTAAATGGATGGACCTTGAGACCATACTCTTATATCAGGCACATATGTGTAAATACTACATCATTTCTCTGGTGTGAAAAACCAAAAGTGTAAATAAAAACAAAAATGTATATTAGGTATTGTAAAATGTGAAGAAAATATTTAAAAGGTGAGGGTACAAGGAAGGGGTAGTGGGAAGGGAAAAAAGGAAAAGTAGAAAAGGTGAGTAAAAAAGGAAAAAGTGGAAATTCTGCTTTTGTAAATGGGGAGGGGCGGAGGGATGGGAGGGAGGGTAGGGGAACAGGGAAAAAAAGAATCAAATTATATCATGTACAAGTACAAAATCTGTGTGATGAATGTGACCATTGTATTTGTCTAAAATGTACTAATAAAATCTGTTTGACACAAAAAGAAAATAGATCAATAGATAGATATACAAACACATCGAAATACTCAGATTTAAGAAAGAAGTCTATTCATATGTAATAACAGGGTAGAACCTAGAGCACATTATCTAGTTATTTCTTCATGGACCTTTGAACTGTTTCCAAGATTTGGTTATTGCAAACTGTGCTGCTTTAAAAACGAGAGTGTGTGTATCACTGTGGTATGATGCTTTTAATTCTGTTGGAAAGATACCCAGAAGGAGAATAGCTAGGTCATATGGTACCTCCTGTTTTAGTTTTTTGAGGCCTCTCAACACTGATTTTCACCAGCCTTCACTGTCACCAACAGTGGAGAAGTATTCTGTTTTACCTCCTGTCTAGTTAGAATTTCTCATTGTTTGATTTCTTGATAATAGCTGTTCTTTTGGAAGTAAGATAAAATCTCAGCATTGTATTAATTTATGTCTTTTAAAAGATCAGTGATATTGAACATTTTTTCATGTATTTGGCATTTATAATTTATCTGAGAAGTGTCTATTTAAGATTGCCATTTTTAAAATTTTTATTTAAGATTTCATTTTTTTTGGATTGAGTCTGGGTCTTTTTAAAAAAGTTCTTTGTGTATTATAGACAGAAGTCCTTTGTCTTAGGAACAGTTGGAAAATTTTTTTCTCAGTTCATGGGTTGTCTTCATTCTGTTGGTGATTTGTTTTGTTGGGCAGCTTTTTAATACATTGAGATTCCATTTGTTAAATCTTTGTAGTTTTTCCTGTCCAACTGAGCTTTTGTTCATAAAGCCTTTGGTACTACTCTGCAATAAATAAGGATAAACTTGAAATGCTTCTGGATAAATGGATTCACCTTAAAACCATACTCTTAAATGAAATAAACCACACATACACATTCAAATATTGTATGGCCTGTTTGATGTGAGAAATCAAAAGTGTAAACAAGGACTGAAAAGTATAGTAGAAAATGTACAGATAGGAAGGGAAACTAGAAATGGGGAACAGAAAAGGAAGAAAGGGAAAATGAAAAAATGGAAACAAAGCTTTTGTGAAGAAGGAGAAAGAGAAGTCAAAGGGAGGGGAGGAGATCAAGAAAAAGATAGGAATCAAGATATATCATGTACAGGTACAAATTCCCTATGGTGAATATGATCGCTATGTATATGCAAAATGTACCAATAGGGCTGTAGGTGTAGCTTAGCAGCACAAGTATGTGTCTGGCAACCCCCCCAAACCAAGAAAGAAAAAGAAAGAAGAAAGAATGAAAGAAAGAAAGAAAGAAAGAAAGAAAGAAAGAAAGAAAAAGAGAAAGAGAGAGAAAGAAAGAGAAAGAAAGAAAGAAAGAAAGAAAGAAAGAAAGAAAGAAAGCAATAAAATAAAAGGGTAGAACCTAGAGGACATTGTACTAAGACAAAATAGGTTAAACACATAAAGGCAAACACTGAAATATATTATTTAGACGTATGATGTAAAAAGTTGAACTCATAGTAATGCAAAGTACTGTGAGGGTTAGCAGAGGCTGAAGGGGAGAATGAGGTGACTGTGGAGACGTTGACCAAAGGTTACAGTTGTAGTTAGGAGAAAATATGAAACTACAGAAAACAGAAGGAAATGAGAGATGTTTCTGAAATGCTTATCATTTCTACTACTTGATATGGGTGCTACTACCATCTGTAAGAATTCATGAAGATGTATATTAATATTCGTATTATTTTGCTTGTTTGAAGGTTAACAAATAACAAAATGCTGAATTATCATCTACTTTCAGAGTATTGTTTGGATCTTAGGTGCATAGGCTTTGCACTCAAACTGAGTACAATTTAATATCTAGCTGGAAAGAAGAGTGAGGAAATGGTCTTTGACAGTCAGTTATTTGGCTAACATTGATGGTGTTGTACCATCAGTTGGTGTCATGGACTAATTAATGGTCAACTTGAGTGACAACGCCAGTGTGAACTAAGTCAGCATGGTTTCTGGGCATGGATGGCTCCCCTGAGGTATGTTGGCAGAATAGCATAAAAAGAGAACAGGAGGGAAAGACTGTGTGCTGTTGATTTTCCTGGAGAAGCTCATTGCAACTGGTTTTCCTCCTTTTAACTTGACTGTTCTCCTCAGCAGAAGAGTCCCAGTCCTTGCTGCTGATGAAGATGGCTGTGGTCCTTTTTGGGGGAGGTCTGGTCCATAGCTGGAGTATCACTTCCTGGCGCCAATGCAAATCCCTCAGCCTGCTGGTACAGACCTTCATTCCACTGGCATAGACTTTCTAGCTTCCACCACTGGCCTTTGGGCCTTCTCAGGACAGATCATTGATACAGCCTTGTATGAGACATTGTCGTGGCCTTTGGATGGATTCATGTAGGACATTGCCATGGGATCCAATCCCTTAGCTGGATTGCCATGGGATCCAATCCCTCAGCTGGATTCTTTGGGTCCTTAGCATGGAAAGATCTCTTATTCTCTTCCGCATTTGACATTTTGGGTGAATATTACAAAATAATCCTATAAATTATGTGTGCCATATTGCATCTACTCTGCTGCAAACCCTGAACTACAACACTGGGCAAAGAGAAAATGTAAATTGAAGGACAATTAGGAGTTTCTGTCTACAATTTCTAGGCATTATTTCTAAAAATTATGTTAACATGTTTCTGTAGCAGTGCCTTTTTCTAAATGCATGATAATCTTTTTTTAAATGTATGATAAATCAAAAATAAAATTAGAAGCAATAAAGGAGCAATTTTCTCAATAGAAGAATCTCAAAATGTAAGCTAATAACTTAGATTATAGTAAAAATTTATCAAAAAATATATTTCTACATTACATTCCTTATAGATGCATTATTTTTGAAACTGTATAGAATGTGTTCATATTTTAATTGCTTTGTATGAGTATATAACTCATATGGAAAATTGTTCTATGCAGATAATTTAACATCAACACCATCTGTAGAGAAGAATAAACAACTAATTTGATTGAAAGAAGCTTTTCTATAGTTTGAATGCTGAAATTATCATTGAGAAATTTTTGCGTTTGCTAGTTTGTGACATCAGACTTTCAAACAAAGCTTGTTTTATTAAAAAGTACGACTTTGTGCTTTGTGGTTGAAAAATCTCAAGCACAGAAATTTTAGGAATCATGTGCCATGCTGTTAAATTGGAATCAACAGAAATAAGACATAGTCCCTGCTTTGTTTTGTTTTTTCTTCTTATTGTAAGAAATTTATTGACTTAAAAAAAACAGAAAGATACAAAAGGCAAAATCATTACTTGCCAGTTCTTGAAGGTAAGAAGCCAGAACACAGTGATACTACACACTGGGATACTACACAGTGATACTACATCCTGGGATGTATACATGTTGGAAAGGGCTGGGAAACAATCTGTTTCCAAGTATTTTCCAGTTTCTGGACATCACTGGTATTCCTTAGCTGTGGCTTCATCCCTCTATCTTCCAAACCAAGAGCTGTGAGGGCTAAATTGTTCTCACACTATTTTCTCTCTGTTCTCTGTATTAACAATTTCCTCTTCATATCATGTTTGTGATTACACTGGGCATGCATGGAAAAATAAACCCTTTTTTATTTTTCCTTTGTTTTGTTTATTCTTTGATTTAATTACTATTGAAACTGGTAATTGAATTCAGGTCCTTTTGTGACTCTTTATGAAGTGAGGTGTGATTAAAAAATACAGGGAATGTTGCTGCCCAGGAGCAACCAATGGAAAGGCAGGCTCATAAAACATTATGATATGTCTTATGATTTCTCACAGAGGAAAAAAAAACATGCTCACAAAAAAGGACTTCAGAAAGTGCTTCAGAAAATGCCATGAAGGATGAAATAAATGTGTCCAAATCAAGGTGGATTATTTTCAGTGTGATATTCACCATATTATGTGATTTAATGTCACATATTTTTAGAAAGTAAAAATGATGAAAATAAATATATGGAAACACTAAGCCTAAAGTAGCTACCATGGTAAGACATATTACAAGGATGTAATTGCTAATCTACTCAGATTTCTCTTTGGTGATTGTTGGGAGCATTGAAGCTGGAGATTCACCACGTGTGGGGCAAAAGCAAGCAAGCCCAGAAAAAACAGAAAGACCAAAACAAGCTATGTAAACAAGTTGCTCCAGCACCAAGAAGGCAAGGGGTCCAGGCCTGCCAAGCAAAGAGTTGCTAGGCAGAGGGGCTGAAATTGACATCATCTTTCCCAGTATATAAACAAAGGTGCTACAGTGGTTGCGCAGTTCTTTCCTCCCATTAGGAGGTTAAGAGCTCCACCTGACCCCCAGATTTGTCTTTCTTTATTTTTCTCATCCTCTCGCTGGTCCTTAACCCCAAGAACCTCAGGAGCTGCATCGGGTCACAGCAGGTGATGTGCAACATAACCTTTGAAAAAACGAAGGCATAATTGAGAAAGTACTTTAAGAAAATTGAGAAAAAATTGAAAGGCTTTAAATGTGCAGAAAAACAATAATAATGAAAGAATGACATTAAATCGATAGACTTGTAGAGTCCTAACATGAAAAATAAAATCCAGAGACTCAAAAAGTTTTGCAAATAATAAATTTAAAGGATAAGTTAACCGAAATGAAGTTTAGGTATTAATTAACACAGCAGAAAACTTTGCATTTTTTAATGTAATGAACATAAAAGCAACAACAAAAGGGAAATAACATGATATTTAGGAACAAGAACATTCTATTTTTTTATATTTTCAGTCCATTTCCATGCTTTAATTGTATGTAATTACAATCACTTTATTTTATTTAATCAATGCTGATTTTAACATTGAGTATAAATTTATAATATCATTTTTGAAATCAATATTTATAAATTGCCTTACAGTAAAAGATATTAGAAAGTGGAATATTTGAATTTTGGTAACTTGCAAAGTTATTGCCAATACTAAAATAATATTTCTAATATATTTTAAAATATAGCTTTAAAATAAGAATTTTTTAGAAAGGCTTGAACTGTGAGTTTCATGTATAACTATAGATTAGTAGCAAAACAAAAAAAGCATAAAATATACAGACAGCCTCTGACATACCCTGGCTTGATTTAAAATGTTTAGACTCTTCAATAGCAAACAAACAATACAGAGTGTAAATCATGGCTGGATCTTTGAATTTTGTCTTTTCCTGAGCTGGTGAGAGTGTAAGAATATTCTTGTGTGATGTGAGGCAACAGCTGAAACCCTTTCACATGTACCGTCACAAAGATAAACAACTGGTACTCTGCCCTGCATGCCATTGCTAAGCCATAACATTCAATATATTAATTGTATTAAATACATTTTTGGCTTATGATACTTCCAATAGGAAATATATATATTTATATTTATATTGGGATATAACTCCATAAAAACTTTAGGAACTTCTGTATTATTTTAAGTCATCTGTGATGAACACAGTTTAAAGTATCCTGATTAAGTCTATCTTAAAGCAACCACTTGGATTTTTTTTTCTAGAATAAAAATTTTTTGCATATCAGAAAAAGAGTTTCTCCTGCTGGCCTTGGAAAAGCAAACAGACAGGCTGTGGATGTCCAAGGACTGACAGCTTTCAGGACGTAAGTGGAGGTTTTAGCTAATAACAGCAAGAAAATAGGTGTACGATTACTTTAACCACAAGGAGATAGATTCTGACAAATAAACAAAGCAACCTTAGGAGAGGACCTATGCAAGGCTAATAAAACTATGGATGAACCAATGCCTTGGTTGTAGCCCCCTAAAATCTGGTAAAGCATCAACTAAACAATATGCAGCTGGTTATGGAAATCATAAGATAATAAATGAGTTAACTCACTACATATGCTAACATTTGTTTTGCAACAATATGAAAATAAAAAACTGACCTTATTTACTAGGGTTACTCCAAGTACAGGATACATTATTATCTACGTCTGATGCTAAAAGTCTGTGAACATGCACTGCAGGTATGACTGACTACGGTGCATCATGTGAGTAAGATGTGAATTTGAGCACATGCATTACATTCATGAGACGGCTATCTTAGGATTCTGAATGAATTGGACAAATTTTATTAATGTTTAATTTCATTTCTGATATTAAATGGCCAGGAGATTATTAAAAATGTGATTAACAGACAAATAATAGCATAGAGATAATGTAGTAATACAGCTTAACTCATGTGCAAACAGTCACTGACTCCAAAGCAGAATAGCACAGTGGGAGGGTCTAGCAGAAGAAGCGACTGAGTCAGGCAGCCAGGAAGCAGAGAGCAAAAAGTGGAGCTTGGGAGAAAGGTACACACTTACAGGTCACATCCTCAATAATACCCGCCCCTTCTATACAAATCTGTGTTCTTGTTTTCTGACCTTTGAGTTTCCCTATATATAAAATCTATGGAACTTTCCTTGAATAAGATTAAGTAGAAATTACAAATTTCAATTCTAGCTGATCACAGGCTGACCTCGTACCAGAACAATTAGCTACACACTCATCGCCACGCTCACTCACTCTTAGGAGTAGCAACCCTGTGATTCAGTAGCCTTTCAAAAGACCGACCTCTGAACACAAGAGTCTTAGGGGACACCGAGATGTAATCCTTCACAGTTGATGCTGTTCTGTATGCTTTCCAGCAGTTTCTTCTTAGATTTTTTTAATTTACCTATTTTAATGGGTGCATAGTAGTTTTTTATTATTCCAGTTTGTAGTTGCATAAAGGAATATGATGTTGACCATATTTTAATGTTCTTAATTGTCATATATATCCTCTGTTAAGATGCTTATTTAGATCCTTTGCCCATTTTAATAGGTTGTTTACTTATTGTTATTATTAAAAGATATTTTGTGCATTTAGCATACGGATCTTTTAATAGATATTTACTTTGTAAATAATTTCTTCAATTTGAGAGCTTATATTTACAGTATATGTTACATAGCAGGAATTACTGATTCCATTAAATCTAATCTATTAACATTTCCTGCTGCTGCCCTGGAGGATGCTTTTATTAATGCATCTAAAATCTCATCAATACTCCAAGATGGTCTTAGTTATCTAGGTGTTAGAAATTGCATACTTTTGTAGTTTACATATTACTGTATAATCCATTTAACTTTGTGTAGGTTATAAATTTGGTATGTAGATTCATTTCCTTCCCTGTGAGTTTTAGTTGTTCAAGAACCATTTTTTGAAAAGTTGATCATTTATTTCTGAATTTACCTTGCTGGTTTTCCCGAGACAATTTTACTGTATTTGTGTGGCCTTTTCATTGTTTTTGGGTCCCATTTTATGAGATGATATGCTCAATATCCATAAAAAACTTATAAACACTGATTATAAATCATGGACTAAAATAAAATAGTCTTTTCTCCTTTAAATTCTATATGTCAGATTTTTGCTCCAGAGATAAAAAGGAATGAATATACACTTTCCAATCCTGTCTGTTAAGTCAGAAGTTTTGTAAACTTTATATTACTACTTTACTTTTAAAGACAATTTTAGTACCATTGTTAACTTTCTTTTTTGTTATATTTTTTCCCTAGAACATTTTCCAAAAATCTTTTTTAAATATTGCTTTTAACATACAAAAAAAAGTTTAGAGCTAAGAGTAAAATTTTTGTTGTTTGTTACAATTATTTTCCATTGTTTTGTAGGCCTTCTTTTTTAGATCATTAGGTATTTCATGGTCTACACATATCTGTGTTCTTGTTTTCTGACCTTTGAGTTTACCTATCTATAAAATCTATGGAATTTTCCTTGAATAAAATTAAGTAGAAATTGTAAATTTCAGTTCTAGCTGATCACAGTCACAACATGAGTAATTGAAGGCCAGCCTGTGAGTGGGAAGAAATCTGCTTATCCTTGATCATTTACTTCCAACCTACATCCAAGATTAATTTAAGATGACTTATTAGAGGAATACCATTACAACACAATATTGGAGAATATATGTTGGATGATATTGTAAAATAATCAAAAGTTCATAAAAATTTCTGAGTATGTTTGGATATTACTATATTTAACTGTGATATTTTACTAATTCTGTGAATGATAGATAAGTCTTGATTTTTTAAAATTTTATTTTAAATAAGGTAAAATTAGATATAATAGAGCAAAACAGATCATAAGAAAACAATGTAAGAGACACAGATTTCAAAGCAAGAAAACAGGAGATCTCCATTGTCTCTCATATTGTCTCTTGTTTTCTTCTAAACAGTTGCCTATATCTTCACATACAATGAATTCATACAAAACAAAATAGTACCAAACTAATCAGAACAGGATGATGAAGGCATTTAAGTCTTCAAAACTAGACAATAGGGAAGTCAACAATGGCTGCTATAATGTCTCTAGTTCTCTTCAAAATAGCTGTCCATACCTTCACATATGTTGAAATTAAACAATACAAAACAGACTAAAATCACTGTGACCAAAGAATAATAGTATTGCTGGATTTTAGATCATGAGGCTATGGAACCAGCACTGAATAACTTAGTGTCTCTTTTTCTTCAAAGTAGCTGTTCATTTCATCATGCATTATATAATCAATTCTCATAAGCTGTTTAGGAGAAGTTTTAAGCATGCATAAGTCTCAACATGTATACCTATTCTTTCATATTAGAGGGAAAAACAAGACAAAACAAAACAAATTCCTACAAACACATGAAATGAAAAAGACAAATAAACAACAATAGCAAAGAGCCCAGAACGCTGACACTATAGGCCTTCAAAACAAGGTGGTATGAGAATAACTAGGGTTGTTATTTCACATAATGATCTCCAAGAGTTCCTCAGATCACCAGACACTAACATGCACAATTGTTCCAATCCTATGAATGTTAACTGTTTTGCTCCACGAACTTAGAGAATTTGTGCACAGTCATCTTAGCTATTGCTGGAGTCCAGCTGCGGCAGGGCACAGGGGTCCCAAAGGTGGTCAGGGAGTCAGCAAGTGAGAGACAGAAGACACTGCACACCCGTCTGTGAGTGAACCTGAATCTCTTTTATTTTTAGAAGCTGGAGTATATATTTGCTAACTTTTTTCACCTTTGTAACACTTTAATCTTGTTACTTAATTAGCTTGGAAAATGTAAGCCAACGCACCTGGATGTCCACAGGAGGGAGAGATAGAGCGGCAGCTGTGAAGCTATCATGCCGCTCCCTACATTTTTTCCCTTATCACTTATGGGAGTATGGCAGGCCCTGTGAGAATAGCACCTGTCTTGGGTCAAGGACTCTTCATATGAATCCAACCAGGCCTTACCCGTCATGGGCCTGCAGGACAGCAATTGGTCCTGTGCCTGTCTTAGGCGGCCGGTGGCGTAACATATGTGTCCTAGTTGCCCGTCTCTGGCTGCCTGTCCAGTGTCTCAGGGCAGTTGCCTCACAGGAATTTTGTAAATCCTCCTCCATGAGCTTTTCCATTTAAAGCCTCTGTATAAACTCTCTCACACTACTCACAGAAGGCAAAATTTCACAATTAGTTTTCACAAAGGGTTTATCTAGAGAGTCTCTAGTAACTCCTCTGGAGTTTCTATTTTCGATTTCATATTGAGTATCACATGAAAATATATATATATGTGAATTACACAAATTACAATTATCAGTACAAAACATTACAAGATCCTTGTGCCCAATTCCCACATGTGGTATCCTTTTCCTGGAGAAGTGATTCCTTGAAGCGCTCTCCTCCACCCATGGACCTTGTCACAAGGCGTGGATGGACTAGGACATGGCAAGCTATCCTGTGTGTTTATATAATTTTATATTTTTCTTATCCCTTCCTTGTGAAATAAATCAAACTTACATGTGCAAGTACCATATAGTCTCCCTAGTGTAAAAAATGCTAAGAGTGCATAAAATACAAAAAACACAATAAATACAGTGAAAGGACAAGAATCTGCTTAAAGGGAAAAATAATATCTCAAGGAAAATGAGGAAAAAGAAAAAGTCTTGATTTTTGATAAATTAAACAGATATATTTATGTGAAGTATAAAAGGCATGAAAAATATGATATATTTCAGGTGAGATGCATTACCTATTTTGTTTGTTCTCACTTGATTTAAGCATAGATTGTTTACCACCAAATTAAAACTGAGTGATTTGAAGATACTATTATGATTTTTAAGTTGGAAGATCCCTTGATCTTATTTTTAAATTAATATAAATATGCAAATCTATGAGCAATAGGAATAAAATTAATAGAAATACAAGCACCTATAGTACCTTCTCATAGCACTGTTAGTATCAAAGGAAAATAGAACCAGCTAAAAAAGCTAAAAATAATATCCAGCCATGATGGTCATCTATTTTTTCACAGATCAAGCAACTGCCAATTACCAATAATGCAGCAACTTTTTAAGCTAAAGAAAAATCAATATTTTACTTTTTAAAATTCAAGCAGTGGGACTGAAATTATACCTCAGTGGCACAGCATCTGTCTGGCAAATGCAAGGTTATGTGTTTGATGTCCAGAACCAAAAGAAGAAAAGAAAAGAAAGGAAAGGAAAGAAAAGAAAGGGAAAGGAAAGGAAAGGAAAGGAAAGGAAAGGAAAGGAAAGGAAGAAAAAAAAAAGAAAACCAAGAATAGTAAATTTGTGAGTTCAAACAAAATGATTATAAATTGTTTTTTAGTGTTAATGTGGAAATAAAACTATGCCTTGAGGTATCTGTAAGGAAAAAAATAAAAGCATATATATATATATATATATATATATATATATATATATAAAATCACAACCTGACTAATGATCATAAACTTATACTTGTTTTGTTGTTTGAGTAATGTTTTGAGCCCCACTTCCAAATACCTCTTAAAGATTCCTATTTGAATATTCTATCCTTCAGGGTATAAATATCTTGTAAAAATAGCCAGTGCCATTTGAGAATTAGTGATATATCTTGTAAAAACAGTAGGAATGACAGAATGTAAATTTAATATTTGATGAAGATTTTCTGAGCATGTTTGACCACTAGTATTCTCAATCTGAAACATTCGTGTATAACTGTCTTTGATGTGATTCTTTAGCAATGCCTCTTTGGAGGTTTTCTATGAATTTCTTGACTTTAAATGTGTGTCCCCAATTTTTGTCTGTGTTTTTTTTCTCTGCCCACCTTCCCCATACTTGCTTTCTTTCAAGCAATGTGTGTAGCCCTAGCCTGCTTAGTTGTTCTGGAAAATTTATGCAGAAATTAAGATTAAACCACAATGTGAAATAAATCAGACACACAAGTTTAAATATCACATGGTTTGTCTCATATGAGAAACCCAAAATATAAACAAACAGCCAGATGAATGATAGACAATAGGAAATAGGGAGTTATAGTTTTCTCAAAGGAGAAGGGGATCAAGAGATGGAGGGAGGAGAAAGTGGAAAGAAATGGGATGAAAAAAAGGGAATGAATATGCATTATGTACATTTCCTAATTTCACACAAGGAGTGCAAACATTTTGTATTGCTAACATGTACTAATTAAAACCCAACACAGTAAGTAAACTTTCAAAGCTAAATGTCATACCCCTTACAAATATCTACTGCTGTGGTGAAATAAAATTTTAGTGATGTTGATAAAGAAACATTATTTCTTTGGGGTATATATAGAAGAGGTTGCATGGGAGAACTAAAGTTTTTATTGCCAATGGCAATTATAGTGCAAGGAAAACTACAAAGCAAGTAAAAAACGTGAGTAAATGTGAACTGATTTTATCTACCTTAGGGAAGTCAACTCACCTAAATCTCACGTAGTCACTCATGACACAAATATCTTTTTTCTTAACAATTACAAAGTGTACATTGTGATAAAACATACCAATGTGTAAAAAATGACTGTAAGTTATGAATTATTTTTTACATCAACCTATTCAGCTACTGAAACTAAAAACAAAATATCTGTATACCAAACTCAAACTCTAGATCCTTTAAATTCAAAAGATTAATGCTAAAATGTTTTGAATAAATTTGCTACCTAGGCATTGATTTATTGTGTTTTCTACATTTTAGTCAGTAATATAAACTGTCCGGAAAGTTATTGGTTTAATAAGTTGTAAACATGTTTGATGGCAGTTCATAGTGATTTGGATGCCTGGTTTTAGATTAGATATCAGTCATACAAGCTTTCTTTCTAGTGTTATACAAGTTTATTTTACATGTAGCCAATTTGATTCTTAAATAACAATTTGACCATTTGGTAATATAATTACCTTCAAGAAACATTTGAACATATTTTGAATGTCAAGGATGACTGAAGAAGCTTTCTGGTAGATCAACCACTCAGATAATTGAAATTAAACTCCCTAAAGAAGAAGGCAATTGTGTTCACAAGCTTAGAAAATATTTTTACAGTCAATAAATAGTAAATAATCTAATGCTGTATTGGTGTATGGTGGTGAAATAATAAGTGGGCAGTTGGTCATAAATGAGTGTCTATTAACTGGAATTCAATTAGCATAACACTTAATGTCCTTTGAATTTATTAGAAAATTAATATTGCAGAATAAGTCTTCATGATTATTTTAGAAGTCCACATAGTGTTACCAAAATAATTTATATTAAACCGCAAGCATGAATTTAAGTACAAATTGAAAGAAAATCTTTCTATGAGTGCCTTGTGTTCCACATTCAGAATGTAAAGCATACCTTCACAGCTATGTTTGTAAAAATTTGTGGATAATGAGTAATTTTAATGAATTTTTAATAATATATTAAATTATCTTCCATGATTATGTTTATATCAACCACGTATTGGCATTAGTTGTGGTAAAAAGGTAAAATATGTTTCAACATTGGTATACTGTAACATTTTATTATGACAATTTAAAATGCAGAGGCTACTATGTCAGAAAAGATGTGTTTAGGAACAAGTGTCATCAGTAGACATTTCAGGGCCAATATTTTTGATTAATCACAAGGGATAAATATCATTTTAATCTGATACACACCTTCCTGTTTATCTCAAAGCCCTTTTGTCTTCTATTTCCGATTTTAGCTTCTACTTTGGCAACTTGATCACTGCCAACATTTAATTTCTACAAAACAAATTATTTCTAATGGTGTTTGGTTATTATATACTTTGTATTCCCATGTCATCTTTGATGGAGGTACAATTTATATATTACTGTCCAAATATCATTAGAAAAATCAATGTTGATTGATAATTCAGTGTTTCACATAATTGAATATATATTTTAAAATTTAAGATGAAGCTATTAGCAGAATAAATGGAAAATGTAATAGAAGTTTGAACTGCCTTAATTTTAAGATTCTCAAGTGAACTCGAGTGAAATCGCCTCACTGACCTTCTCAGTTTGTCTTCTATTTTCTTTGAGTCTCAGAAGCTGTAAACTCTTCTCACTTTATTAAAACAGGATTAATACTGATCTCTTTGTGCCTCTTAGCTGAGTCCCCCATTCTTGTGGGAGTGGAATACCATTCAGATCAAGATATTTTCTCCTTCAAAGATGACTCTTCTAGTGGAAAAAAAGATTTCATTCTAGTTGTGATGACTATAATTTCCTTTTAGATAAACTCTTAATGAAATCTAATTTGGATAAGTTTTTCATTTGGATTCAGTTTTCTCAGAAATATTTATAAATATATCAAAGTATATGTAAACAAAAATCCATTCATCTGAGTTTACAGAAGAATGAATCAGATGCTTAAAATTTGTATGACTCCAGTTACATGTGATCACTTTGTAATACTGTGGAAAAATAAACAACTATAAATACATATATATACTTTTGAACTATTAATTTCACAATTCCTAGATTTATCCTGAAGAAATCTAAATGTGCTATAAATCAAAAGCTCATAGTTATGTTGTCAGTGAGAGTAGCAGATGAAATAATTATAATTATGTATAAAATTGTTATACATAATTATAAGTTTTCAAATATTAATATACAAATGATAAAAACTAGAGGAATATAGAAAGGACAATTATTTCTAACAGTAATATATAATATCAGACATACTAAAATTTTTATAAATTAATCATAATAATATAGCACAATAATGCATAAGCAGTATAATTATTTAATGGTATAGTAATAAATGCATTAGTGTTTACTAATATAACTGATAGGAATTGCATTGGGAAAAAAGAATGTCCAAAGTAGTGAAGACATTGGCATCTATAAATGAAATCCTGGAAAGATTCCCAGGTTATTGGCTGCTTTCACCACCATTTTTCATACTTGAATTTGAGATTTGATGAAAGACATTATTAGCTGCTTCTATAAATGACACCATATTAATAGAGAAAATAAAATTTCTCACTGTAGTGCAAAAATTTTAAATGCCATGACTTATCATAATGCCTAACTATTGAATAAAGGTTGTGTTGCATGTTTTTAATATCACAATATGAGCTGCAGCAAATAGCTATATCCAAAAACTGTAGCAAAATCCAAAGTCCACTTACTTTCATGTGAAGTAGTATATTGAATTTTCTTTTTTTCCATTCATTTCCCTCCATTTGTGAAAAGTTGCCATTTTAAGGTACAAAGCATGTTTTTCTTTTTATTTTTATTACTACAGATTTTTAAAGAACAAAGACTGCTTTAAATTACCTTGCATTTGTTCCAGTTAATAATGAGAGCATAAACTTATGTTATTTTAAGGGGTTACTATTGCCTGTCCTACATTTAATTATTTTGGGGTTTAATATAAAACATTATGCATCATTTAATTCTACAAAAAAAATTTGAGAGCAATTGATGTAAATTTTCACTTAATAAATATATTTTGTCTTATAGTTTGTGAATGTGTCCCCAGCAGCATGTGTGTTCAAGATCTACAGCCCAGCCACCAGTCCTACTGAGAGGTGGATAATCTTTAAAAGACTAGGCCCTATTTGGAGGAAGTCAAATCATAGGGTGCATCTTAAAAGTGGATAGTGTGGCCTTGGCCCTTACCTTTCTCTTGCTTTGATCTTTTTAAGTAGGATTGCTTCTGCTCTTCTGGGTCTCTTTTGGTTTCCCATTAATTTTAGGAATTTTTCTCTAGTTCTTTCAAGAATGCTGCTGGAATTTTGAATGTGATTGCACATAATCTGTGTATAAATTTTGAAACTATGGCCATTTGTACTATATTGGGTCTGCCTATTCAGTAACAGAGGCTGTGTTCACATTTCTGAAGTTCATTTTGATTTACTTTTTCAGAGTACTGTACTTTTCAGTGAAGATTTTATGTGTTAAATTGATTCCTAAGTATTTAATTTTTTGGTGCTATTAAAAAGATATTTTTTCTAATATCTGTCTCAGTAGATTCATTGCTATTGCATAGGAATGCTATTGATTTTATTTTGTCAATTTTTTTATCTTTATATATCACTGAATTTATTATTAACTCCAAGAGCAATCTGATAGATTTTTAGTCTTCTATTTAGAGGATCATGTCATCTAAAAACAAATATAATTGGATTTTTAAAATTTCATATATACATATGTATATACATATATATGGCCTAATTTCTTTTGCTAATGATTCATGATTGATAATAGTGCACATTCTTGTCTTGTTGTTTTATTGCTGATATTAGAGGTGAAGCTTTCAGCTTTTCCTCATTTAAGTTATTGGTAGTAAGTTTGTCATTAATGACTTTTATGAGATTGAGTTAAGATCATTCTGCACCCATTTTCTTCAGTGTTTTTATAGTGAATGGCTGTTGGCTTTTGTGAAAAAGGAAATCTGAGTCTACTGAGATGATAATGTAATTTTGCCCCAGTTACTTTTGTATGTGATGGATTCCATTTATTGATTTGCATATGTTGACCATTTTCTCATTACTTGGATGAACCTTACTTAATCACAGTACATGATCTTTTTGGTAATTCATTGATTTCTATTTACCAATTAAGGATCTTATATCTGCCTTTATTAAAGAGATTGATCTATGAATTGTTTTTTTGTTTTGTTTTGTTTTTGCTGTTGGATTCTTGCCTAATTTTGGAAATAAGTCAAGGCTGGCTACTAGGAATGACTTTCAGAGTACTCCTTTCCTTTCAATTTCTTTAAAATATTTGTGAGTATTTGTCTTAGAACTCTCCTGGACATTTTTATAGACTTCAGCATTAAACTTATCTGAACATGAAATTTTCTTCATTGACTTTATTGACTTGCTGCTTCAACATCATTGCCTATTTTGGATTATTCAAGATTTTTAAAATTTGGTAATTTAAGTGTATCTAGAAGTCTATATGTTTCATATTAACTCTCCAAAATTATTGGTACACAAATTTGTGAAACAATTGCTAATTTTTTTATTTTGGCAATCTATTGGGATTTCACTTTTTTCATTTCTCATTGCTTTGATTTGGGTCTTGTCTCTCCCTTTTTAAGTCAGATTGGCTAAGGTTTTTTCCATGTTGTTGAAAAACTAAATCTTCAACTCATTAATTCTGTGTATTGATTTTCTGGTCTCAGTATCATTGTTTTTTGCTTTGATTTTTATAGTTTCTTTTTTTTTCTATTAGCTCTGAGTTTGAATGGTTCCTGTTTTTCTAGGATCTTAAAGTGCATCATTATTTCGTTGAGATCACTTTGTTTCAGTGATGTGGACATTCACAGCTGTCAACTTTCCTTTAGTACTGTGTCCATTGTGTCCCATAAGATCTGGCATATTGTAATGATATTATCATTTAGTTTTATAAGCTTTCTTATTTTTTCTCTGACTCATTATTTATTTAAAAGTGTGTTGTTCAGTTTTCATGCATTTGGATAATTTCTATGTTTTCTTTTATCATTAATTTCTAACAATGTGCTGTGACCTGATGATAAACATAGTATAATTTCAATTTTTTTATGTTTATTTAGCTGGTTTTATTGGCTACTACATATTCAATTTTGGAGACAGTTCCATTTGTTTCAGACAAGAATATGTATTATATTGTTTTGGAGTAGAACGCTTTCTATATATTTATTAAATAAATTTGTCCAAACATGTAGTTTTGCTCTGATACACTGATACCTCAGTTGTTCAAACAAGTTTATTCCATGTTTGTGATCAAACATCAAAAAGTTCAAGAACTGAACTTTTTTCCCATAAGAAATAATGGAAAATCAAATAGTTGGTTCTGACACCCAAAAATTACACTTATGAATTCATTATTCCAGGATTTTAACAGATTTTACAAAGATTTTTGTCTTAAATCTGTTGTGGTTCTCAGAGTTTTCTTCTTAGTTTTATTGCTGGTATTAATAACTTTCTTTGGAGCTATAGTTGCAACATTTTATGCAAATGAAACAGCATAAAGCACATTGATCAATGTCTTAATGCACCAACACAAGCACTGCCCTCTGGAAGCACTTAGACTGACATGTCACGCCTTTTGGCCTGTATCAAGATATTACACGTGATTTACTCTTAGCCTGTGCAGTTCAAGTCATTTTCAGTTTGACTATCAAGCAAAGTTATAAACATCTATCTGGGTGTTTTGCAAATTTTTTGTTTGACAGGTAGGAAGTTCGAGCTTAAAGTTCAGAAAAAAGTATCTCTGTTTTTTTTTTTTTTGGTACCGGGAATTGAACTCACAACCTTGCACTCACCAGGCAGGTGCTTAAGCCACTGAGCTAAACCTCCGGCCCCACTCTGTATTTTTTGGTTGAATTTTTGTCTAATTTATCCTTCCATTTGTATTAGTGGAGTATCCATGTCCCCCATTATAGCCACATTTGTTTGTATCTGGTCCTTTTTTACCCACTAGTAGTTGTTTACAAAGTTAAGTGAATTGTTGTTTAGTGCTTATATGGTAAGAATTGTCATTTCTTCCTTTTGAATGGCTCTCTTAAACAATATGCACTGGCTTTCCTTGCCTCTTTTTGATCAGTTTTGGTTCGTAGCCCACTTTGTCTTCATAGCTCCCCATACTTTTAGTCAGGTTCCTGTTACATGAAATATTTTTCAGCTCTTTGATTTTAATCTATGAATTGAGGGGTTGCACGTCTCATAAATAACATACCATTGGGTTTTTTTTCCTATACCTTTCCACCAGCCTTTTGACTAGGGACTTGAGGGCATTCAAGGTGATAGTTATTCCTGGTAGATGCTGGAATCTACCGTCCAGATGCAGGATCTACACCTGTCGTCCTGCCGCTCAGTTCCCTACCTTTCCCTTCTACTTCACTGCTCAGCCTGCTTGGTGTACTCACTCTATTAGAGCTCTTGTCATTGTTAGCTTCAGGTTCTTTGTGAGGCATCCTTGAGACGTTTTTGGAGTACAAGTTTGATAGTTATGAATTTCTTTGGGTGCTATTTGTCCTGAAAATATGTTTTTTCCTTAACAACTTTGAAAAATAGTTTTGCGTAGCCCTGTTATGTGGCCTTTCAGTTTTTTCACAAACCCAGTTTTTGCCCACTTCAAGGTCTTGGCACATGAGTGATCAGTTTGCTCTGAATTTATCTAGGAAATTCTTATTCTTCTTTCAAGTTAATTTCAAAGAATTAACTTCTTTCAAGTTAATTCAAGTTAATTAATAAGTTAATTTTCTCCTACCTGAGACTTGATGATGTCCACAGTTAAAATTATGAGTATCATTTGGATCTTAATATATAGCTTTTGTATGTCTTGTTAGCCACAACTTTACCTGGTATTTTGCAGTTATTTTTAATGTCTCCTTCTAAAATACTACTGAAAAACTTAAAATATATATTAATAAATATATTGTTAGAAATTAAGATCCAGTAGTTACATGATATATTTTAATGAAAAAAACACAAACTCATTTATTTTCTTTCCAAAACTTTAAAAAAATATATGGAATTTCAAAATAAAATAATAGTAGGAAGCTTAATTTCACATTAATAAAAACATTGAATGTAGTTTAAATGATAAAAAAGATAAATTAATAGGAAAAACAGAAATATCTGTATCTAGCTTTCTTTTTAAAATTACTTTATTTGTTTATTCCTCCCTGGCCAGCAATTTTTATCAGTTACACAAATCAATAACATATTTATCAATCACACATGCCAACTGAGACAATTTTGTACTCTTTATTATACACTAGTGATTTCATAGCAGTCAAAGGGGTAAATATTTCAATTAACTCGTGAGCACTCTGTAGGATTTTTATTATAGCAGGGTAGTAAAATTTTATGTTTTTCCTCAAACAGTTGTGACCTTTCTATAATTTCGTTTTGTAAAAAAATGTAGTAAAAAGGATATAAAAGATCATTTTCACATGTTGAAAGTTATAGGACAGATCTCTTTTGTCCAAATTAAAACCAGGTGACTTTGTATATTGATAGTAACTATTAATCACAGAAGCAAAATTGTTTAAATAAATTTTATTTATGAAAGGAGTTAGATTTTTGTGACAAAAGTGATAGACTGTTATTAAGCATATACATGTAGGAATTCTCAAATTTACTATTATTTAAAATATAGTCAGGTACTGAAATAATGCTTTAATGAGTTCCATAATCAGTTGCATATGAGATATTTGAGAGAAAGAGCATCCATTTAACAACCCATAGTAATTACTCATAGGTATGTTTTAAGAATTTATATTGAAATAAGCAAAATGTATCCAGTGTAGTTTAATGTCTAATTTTTCTTAGCTTTTTATTTTTACACTCTGTCTTTCAAGACAAAACTTATCACAAACCTAAAACAGGTAACAGTGCTTTTCATATGTCTGAATAACACTGTGACCCTGGTTCTAGGATTCTTATCCCTTGATGTTTCAGCCAGAAGGTTGTGATCCTTTTCTTTTTCTTTCTTTATAAAGTTTTCCCAACCACTTAGTGTCCTACATTTGCTGTATAATTTCTCCTGAACATCATTGGGTGTATGGTTTACTATCTTTTCAGGCTGTATGGGACAAACACCAGCTAGCTTATTATTTTCTGAGAGAACCAGGATAAGATTCCAAATACAAAAAAGGACTGATCTTGGCACTTGTCTTTTTATCTTTACTTGTAGACTAAAAATGAATGAACAGGTACCAAAAATAAATCCTCTTTTGCACCCCAGAACTCATTGTTCAGTGTGAGTTTTGATACATATATGAAGCAATGTTAATGCTAGGTGCAGTGGTAAAAGTCTGAGATCCCAAAACTCCAAGACTGAGGCAAGAGGAATGAAGCTCGGCCTGGGTAGTAAGACTCTACCTCAGGAAACGAAGCAAAAACAAAAAATTATGGTAGCCTAACACAAATTATTGTAACCTAATACCAATAAAAAAGAGACCAAACTAATTTGTAACATAGTATCATTATGCTGCTTAAGGATAGTCAGAATAATTTTAGGAAGTATTAGTGTCTCAAATTAAAGAATAATTCCAAGGATAGCCCTTGGTAAGTGCAAAGATGAGATGACAGTACCCTCCTCTTCTTTAGAGGATTCTAATGGCTCCCTATCTAATCTGTAGGTGGAAGGGAAAATATTTCTCTCAGGAATTCTCGTTAATACTTGTCCCTCTCCCCATCTATTTGTATTATAAAAGCAACTTCAAGCCTGAGGCTTCTATCCCCCAACCCCAAGGCTACTTTGTATTTCACAATGTATTGGAAATATAAACTCTAGAAAAATTCTTAACATCTGAGGATATTGTGATATGAAGGAGTACAATCAAATTTATATAATACAAAATAATAAAAATTTTATATATTACATATATAAAACCTTTAACAAAGAAATATAAGGCTGATAAATTTCAGTATAATTTTATTTTGGATATTTTATTAATGTAAAGAAAGAGGAATCAAGGCATGCTTACATTGAAAGCAGAAGTGGCAAAAAAAATAAAATTGAGAAAATTTGGTATCTAAAATATATGTATTCCTATTTATTCCAAACTTCTCTTCAATCAGTGGGACTGCATTTGAGATCATCGTATAATTCACCTCAGTACCAAACAAGTAATAAGAGTCCTGATATTCCTGGCAAAATAGGAGTAAATATAAGGAACAACATAAAAGTCATAAATAATATTATATTTTCTACTTTAAAAGAGAAATATCTCTGAAGTATGTATATTTATGACAAAGCTTAATAGCTCTCCTATGTTACTACTAAAATTAAAATATTTTAATTTTTCCCTGAAAGAGTATGCAATAAATTGTCATGGATATAGCACACTTATATAAAACAAAAGACAGATCATAACAGACTAAATTTCAGATTATTAAGTAAGTAGAATTTTTTATAAAGTCACTGAGCTGAAGAAATTTCCTCAAATCATAATTTAACTAAATGACTTAAAGAAGTAAAAAAAAAAAGTTTACAGTTCTCTACAAATTAGTATTTACAATGTTGCTAGACTTTTACTGTCAAGTTTTCATATAAAAACAAATATCAAAAATTTAGAATTTGATCATGTGCCAGGGGCACGCTCTGGCTAGCCATGTGGTCTAGAAGCTCTGAACTCCTCCCAGCTAGATGCAAAGTCCTGGCATCACCACACTCCAGGGGTGCATCCCTGCTAGCTGCATGGAGGGTCCAAACTCTGACCACCCAACATCACAGAACAACCTAGTGCAGTACATCAGGGGAATGCCCAACCAGGCTAACAGGTCACATTGCACAAGGTTCCAGTGTCATAGTTCTGGGGTGCACCCCACTAGCCATGGGAATATCAGAAGATTGATTCTGCCTAGCACAGAGTTCCAGTTCAATCCATTGGAAGGGTGCCTGGCCAGCCACACAGGTCACAGAGAAAAATGACAAACAAAAGAGCAAGATGCAGTCTCAGGCCTCCAGGACACTGAGAACAAACCCAAGAGACACTGAAATGGAAGACACTGGAAATTGTACAACTGAACTTTCTGAAATGATAGGGGCTGAAGTAAAGAAACAGCTTCATGAAGCTGTAGAGGAAATCAGATCAGAAATAATCTCTCGAGTAAAAAAAGAAATGGCAAACATTATGGAAGAAATGCTGAGTGTATCTAAAAAAGATCTAGAATAAAAAATAGAGGAACATAAAAAATGATGGAAACCTTGAATGAACAATGTATGACAGAATTAGAATGAATGGAACAGATTCAAAGAGATATTCATGAAATTAAAAAAGGCTATTTAAAACTGGAAAAAATGCTTGGATGAAGCTGAAGTTAGACTCTCAGACCTTGAAGACAAGATGGAAGCTTACGATCAAGAAAAAAAAGAACTCAAAAATAACAAGGATCCAGGAAACAGCAATTCAACAGTTGTAAGTTGATTCATTGAGAAAAAATATAAGACTTATAGTTGTCAATGAAAAAGGAGGGGTGAACACAATTGACATACAAAGACTATTTACAGAAATAATACTAGAAAATTTTCCAAACATGGGAAAACAATCTGATATACAGAAAATGGCCATTCTCCCAATATTGTTATATAGATTTAATGCACTTCCAATCAAAATATCATTTGCATACCTCACAGATCTGGAGAAATCATTCCTAAAATTCATCTGGAACCAGAAGAGACCTAGAATAGCAAAAAAATTCTGACTTTAACTTATACTGCAAAGTTACTGTGATAAAATCAGCATGATATTGGAATAAAAACAGACCTGAAGATCAATGGAGTACATTAGAAGATACAGCCACAACAGACACACTTAACTACCTCATATTTGACAAAGGGGCCAAACATGGTCACTGGAAGAAAGACAGCCACTTTCATAAGTGGTGCTGGAAAAACTGACTTTCTTTATGATGAAAATTAAAAATAGATCCATGTTTATCACCATGCACTGAAATCAAAATGGATCAAAGATGTAAGTATTAAGACAGAAACACTAAATCTGCTGGAAGACAGAGTAGGTAGAAATCTTGAAGACATAGGTAGGGGTAGGTAGAGGATTCATGAACAGAAATCAAACTGCATGAGAAATATTTCCTGGAATCAACAACTGGGATCTCATCTTATTAAACAGGTTTCTGCATGTCAAAAGAAATCTCCAACAGAGTGAAAGGAAAACTCACAGATTGGGAAAATATCCCTCAGATGAATGATTTATATCTAGAACTTAATTTTAAAAAATCAGGCCCCAAAATTCAAGGACCCAATCCAAAAATATGCATTTGAGATGAATACACTTCTCAGATGAAGAAATACAAATAGCAAATAAACATGAAAAAATTTTCAGCATTATTGATCATTAGAGAAATTCAAACTAAAATGACAGTAAGATTCCATCTCACTCCATAAAAAATGCCCACGAATAAGCAATCAACCAATAAGAAATATTGGAGGGCAAAAAGGAACTCTTTTCCACTGCTGGTGGGAGAGTAAACTGGTGTTCCCATTGTAAAAATCAGTGTGGAGATTCCTCAAAAAACTAGGATTAGAGATTCCATTTGATCCAGCTATTCTGCTTCTGGGTATTTTCCCAGAATTGAAAACATCATGCCACAATGATATATACGCACCCATGTGTATAGCAGCACAATTTGTAATAGCCAAATGTTGGAAACAGCCCAAATGCCCTTCAACCAAGGAATGGATAAAAAAAGTTGTTATATTTTTATACCATAGAGTACTACTCAGGTGTAAAGAAAGATTGCATCAAGACTTTCATAAGTATATGGATGAACTTGGAGACTGTACTCATAAGAGAAATAGGTCAAACTCACATGTGTAAATACTGTATTGTTTCCCTAGTGTAAGAAATTGAAAAAGTGTATACCATCCAAAATCTGCAATAAATCTGTATAAGGGTAAGAAACTGTTCAAAGAGCAAAAGTAATTGGGATGGGGAATGGAGAAAAGAAGAAAGGTAAAGGAATAAATATGTGTATATAAACATGAGATAGATAAAATGACTAAACTACTAATTGTATTAGTTCTTGGCAAAGAACAGTTTTTATTCATATGATTAGATCAATTTTACATGTATATATTTGTTAAACTAAGCAACCCTTTTGAAGGTAACAAAATGCAATATTACAACCATTGTCAAATTCCTATCGTCTTGTTTTATAAAACATATTGTTATTGTTTTGGGTTTATTGTTGCTGTTTGTCTCTTTTGCTTTTTGTTTTTCTTTTCTGTGTCTTTTTTTCTCTTAAAAATTTAGAATTTTATAATTTTTCCTTCTCACAGCTGATTTGGTTATGCATGTTTTCCTTTCTTGGTGCTCCTTCAATGGCATTGTAATTTATGCCCCCATGAGATCAAGGAAACACACCTCACTAGGTTATCCTGCATGGATGGTGTTGACCTTCTCAGGTATCTAGAGACTCCAGGATTTCCCTTCTAAAAGTCCTAATCCAGAGTTATGAATAGTTTTGAGTGGCTTTAGATGAATGCAACCAGGGCACATTTCAGCCACGACAACCAAGATTTTAGTACCATCAGTAGACTCCGAAGAAAACATGGTGTCTGAATAAGTACGTGATCAAAAGTTGGAGGTAAAACTCTGATTGATAGCTAAATATACCTGCCAAAAGACCTGATAATTGGCAGAAAACTCTAATAGCTCAAATGAGTGACTCACGAAGATTAGACACCCAGAACTATCAAGTTCACATGAATGGAGTATGAATTAGGAAATGATGAAAACACAAATCCAGAAATAGTCCAGTAACCCCTTAAAGAACTATTCTGAGGAATATTTTCAAGGTTAAAATGGTTGAAAAATTTCAAATTAGTATTATTCTAATTGAATACATATGGGGGACAGTGTAATAAGTCAAGGCATATATAAAATACGCATTATCAAATAAAGATATTTAACACTCCCTTAGACTTTAAAAAATATTGATTAACAGATAATTAAATACATTTCTGAAGTACAATATGGTCATTAAATTCATGCATACAGTGAGGTTTGCTGCCTGTGTGGTCGTGATTTTCAGATTGATGGAGGTGAGATAAGGAAAGCAGTAGCTTCATAGCTCACTGAAGTGGACTGTGTGGCATGATGTTCTTTAGTGATGCAGTTCTGAGATTCTGTCTACACATATCTTCATCCCTACTTTTGCTTTCTATAATATTTAGAGTTCAGAATACATTATTTGAATTGATATTCTTCCTTAAAATTCTACAATTCACTGTAAAATTTAGTATCATTAATGTAGTAACATTAAAAACCTAATTTCAAGTATAAAGAATATCTGGTAATAAATCATCTATGCTTCATCAGTATGCTTTAACTAATTACAAAATGAGAAGATATGTACCTATGATTTATATGAAATAAGAATTATTGCTTTAATTAATTTTAATATATATTTGTATCACCTATTTTTATATACCTATGCAAAAATCACACATGATGCCACTGTAACAAACTGCAAACATTTATATGTTTTTCATATATGTGTATATATATATATATATGTCAATAGCTATTAATTATTATTTTAAGGAGATGAAAATAGTGAAAATTACAAAGTTTTAAATAGCTCAGACATGTGCCAAGATAACTTATTTTAATATTTTTATTTGTTCATAATTTGAGAATATATGTTTATCTTTCTGTCTTTAGAAGCTTATAATTTTGAAAGAATAAATATTTTATTTAATAATAAAAATCATCCTCAATTAATTGTCTTGCAAATAATCATATTTCTACAATGCCACTTTTTGGTGTACACATTCTACATAATTGACCCTCATTGATGATGAATGGAATTTGTAAATATGTGTTATAGTGTCCCTCTGTATTATGGCAATGGGGTTTTGAAAAATGTAAATAAGATCTGTCAGCATTTGACCTTTCCTCTTGAACAAATTAGTGATCAACTTGGATAAGCCTGACCTAAATGAGTCAGGAGTTCCCTTGAAAGAAATGAGAGACTTTGAGGGCAGAAAGATTCTCCTGCTATCTCACAGTAGGAAATTACCATGCAGTAGAAAAAGTAGTCATGGCAGAATTTGTCATACATATCTAGGAGCTGAGAGACACAAATGACAACTAAAAAGGAAGAGTCTTCAGTTTGCAATTGTAAACAAATTAGTTTTCCCAACAATCAGTAAGCTCAGAAGTGGACTATGAGCCTCAGAACAGAAGTCAGCCAATGTTTAGTTCTTAAATTCACCCTTAGGATATTAGCAGAGCTATGTGTGCCCATCTCATGGCCTGACGCAATTGAAAGTAAATAATTTTTGCACTAAGCTGTTATATTAGCAATTATTTGTTACTCAGGAATTAAAAGTCTAGTGGATTTGTGCTAGGCAAAATTTTAACATTGTCAATTTCTACTCTGATTTACACACTTGGCATCCTTAAAGAAGAGCTTTTTTTTTAATTCTGAGAAGAATTTTTCCTCTTTTAAACTGCCCTGTTTTATGAAGCCTGTGTGAAAGTCCCAGGGCGGTGTCTGATAACTGAAAGTGTTCCTGGAAGCCAGCAAGAAAAAACTAGCTGTGATAATACAAGCCAAACAATAAATCTGCCAACAACACGATAAACTTAGAGGACAGCACTGAGCTACAATCACACACACACACACACACACACACACGCACACACTTTTAATTCACCAAATGTCTTATTTGAAGTCTTTGAGACCCAAAGCAGAGGACTAAACTAAGCTTTGTCTAAATTGTTATTTGTAGTCATATTTCATGCAGAATTAAAGAAATGCATATGTTGACATTAATATAGAAAATAAGAGAAAATTTGAATAAAAGTATGATTATTTAAGTTAAAGTATATGTAATTTTTCTCTATGCAGCTGAAATTTCCCAGCTATATTATCCATAGTGCTTCTGATTCATTTTTATAAGCAGAAAATGAGTTAAAAACAATTGTAGAATACAGAATCATGATAGTGTTTTCAAACTGCATTCAGGATACCTTTTTGGATAGACATGTTAACCATACCTTATAAGATTAAAAATTTTAATATTTAATGTTTAGGCAGCCACTCATAGTCATGACATGACTTATGATTGGTGATTTGGTAAATAAACACTTCAAAGCTTTAAAAATATTTAATCCTACTTTATCTTTTTATACTGTTATTTTAATCTAAATGTGAGTTTAAACATGTTAGTAACAAGAAAATATGTATGGTTTTAGCATTTTAAGATTGAAATCTATCTGTAAAACTATGTTTAAATTATTTAGCAGTGAAGAAAATGATGTTCTATTCACAGCATATAGTTTCCAGATTGCCCCTTTGTTCTGATCAACATGATTCAGGTTATGATTAAACTGAAAGCTCCATGTCTGTCAGAATTTTTATTTATTCTGAAGAAAATCACATCAGCAAACAATGGTACATATAAGTTCATCAAACATAACTATCTTAAATGTGTATTTTATTCAATGAGGAAATACTGCAGAAAACCATCAGTTAAGTTTTTATCATTATTCATAAATTAAATATAATGAATCTATTGGAATGGTCAATCAATTGACAGATACATATATAAATTGTTAAGAAGACACAAAACATACATCCATTAGTGAACATAGTTACCTACCTATTTATTCAATCACTATGCTCATCACCAAGCTGTCTCAGATTAGTTCACCATTCATTATACTTTACAGATGCATGACTCCTATGTATACTACAGATGTATCACCTCTACCCCATTTATTTATGTTTATATATCTATATATTTACATGTCAATATAGAATCATGGGTTTTTATTTAAGATACACGTGTTATAAACAGTTGTTGTTTAACATAACACTTAAATTAACAGTCAGATCTTTTGTTCATGTTCATAGAAGCAATTGATTTTCACAATCTGGGTTCCAGTCGAGCGTTATGAATTTCATTCATTGTGGTCTGTTAGTCCTCTTCTAACATATAGTAATGTCTCATGCTATTTCTATATGTTTTATAATTGATACTTTGAGAGAGTTGTCAGACAGTTATTTTGTTGAATATCTTCAAGTTTGTACTGCAGTTCCACTGCGATTCAAATAATGTAATTTTCAAACATCAGTTAACTGATTTATCTTTTACACAGTATCTTATTAAGAAGTAAGTGTTCAAAGAAGTGTAATGGCAGATTTGATGACTCTGTGGGAATTACTACCTGTTTATACACCGAAAAATTCCTGTTTTCCAATTTAAAATCAACAAATAATGGTTGGGAGATATTTGGTAACAATGTAATTGTTTATTTTTCCAACTTTAATTCATTGATTTTAAAATCCATTGTTATTTCTAAGTACATTATTCTTTATTTCTTTTCTATTTACAACTTAGCATTTGGTTCTATCTCATTTGTTTGCTCTTTCTGAATAAATATGTGTGTATAAATATGTCTGTGTCTGTATATATGCATGTAGAAATGTAGCTTCTTGTGTTATTCAACAATCTGAAATCTATTTTTATAATTCTTCATTCTTCATCCACGTGGTGTCACAGACTTACCAAATGAGAATCACTCCTGGATGCTATACGCCTATTTCTGCATGTCTTCATGACACTTTGAGCCCTTTCTTTCTGTTCCAAATAATATTTAAGGTTTGTTCTTATACTTTTCCTCTTCTATCCTTTAAATGGGACATATCACTCAGGAATCTTTCTTTAAGTGAAGAATATTTTATAGAATCAAGATTCGGGCATTAGTTACTGTATTATACACAGTAACAGTTATTCTTAATTGGTTATTCTGTTACATACAGATGAAATTAAAAACTAGATATTTTATGCAGTTGAATAATGATGCAATTATCACATATTGTAACTTATAGGGTGCTATGACAGCAGTCCTATGCGGGATGTTTGTAATGTTAAATTTCCACATCAGAAAAACAGTGATCTCAAATAACCTGATATTGAAACTTAAGGTTCTAGAAAAAGAAGAGCAAATTCGACCCAAACTTCACACAAGGTAGAAAATTATAAAGATCAGAGCATAAATAGTGCAATTGAGACTAAGAAAACAATACAAAGAATCAGTGAATCAAAGAGTTGATTCAATAAAGGAACCCTTCTTCATTGCTGGTGACAGTGTAAACTGGTATAACTATGGAAATTGATGTTGAGATTCCACAAAAAACTAAAACTAGAGCTTCCATTTGACCTACTTGTTACCCTTTCACAAATCTACCCCAAAGAGTTAAAAGCATCATGCCACAGTGATATATGGACACCCATGTTCACAATAGCACAATTTATAATAGCCAAATCTTGGAAGCAGCCTATATGCCATCAAAGGATGAATGGATAAATCAAATGTAGTTTTTCTATACAGTGAAGTATTACTGTACCATAAACAAGGATAGGCATGAGATATTTTTAGGTAATTGGATGCACCTTTAGAAAATAATTTTAAGTGAAATAAATCAGACACACAGATTAAAAATCACATTTTTTCTATTGTGTAAGAAATTCAAAGGGTAAATAAGGAACAAACTGGAAATAAGGAACAGGCAGATATTGGAAAGTAGGAAAAGCTTCAAGTGAAAAAAGTAACAAAAAGGAGTAAGTAGGGAGGTATGGAGGGAAGGAAGTGATTTAAAAGAGTTAAAAATGCAAACAAAGTTTTTGTAAATAAAGCACTGAATGGAGGGGAGGAGAATGATAAACCATAAAAATTAAGTTGTATTATTTATAGGCACACATTTCTTATGGTGCATGTGATCATTTTGTATGGCAAACATATACTAATAAATAAAGATATTTCTGGTAAAAATGGTTACTCTATCATTATATTCAAAATGAAAAATTAGATATATTTCACAAATATATTTTCCCACTTTGAGCGTTGTCTATGCTTTTCATTATGGTTTCTTTAGTTACTCAGAAGTTCAAAATTCTGATAAAATCATATTTTTATGACTCTTCTTCGTGTTGTACGTAGGAAATACTTAACTATATCTAACTTAAGTAGATGATGATACTACCCCAGATTTTCTTTTAAATATTGTATAGTTTTAATTATAATAAATACCAAACAATGAGAAATAGTTAATACCACAACAAATCAAAGTGAGATGCCAGGAAAGAAAAAGAAATGCTTTCAAATAAATTATATTGAAATTCAAACTATGAAATTTTATGAGATACAGCTATAAAGGGTTTTTATGGAAATCCACTTCTATAAATCTTTATATCTTACAAGTATAAATACAGTTATTCAAAATATATAAATTTAGTTATCCATGAGTTCCTCCAGGAAACCAGACAAAGATAAGTAAATTAAACCCAAAATAAATAAAAGAAAGCAAACAATAAAAAGGACAAATGAATAAAATGTAAATCAATACAGAAAATTATCAAAACCTCAATTTTTATTATCAATCAGTGAAACTTATTCATTTTCAAAACTTATTAAAGAAAAGAAAATACTCCATTTTTTCCAATAGCAAGAATAAAATGCAGATATTATCATCTTTCAGAAAATAAGAGACTATAAGGGAAAACCTAATTTCAAAACTTATATAAAATGTGTTAACATGTTATAAGACACAATGAGCAAAATAGTCTCAAGGAAATACAAATTAGAATGGATCTGTATCAAAATATGTGAATTATCAGCAAAATATTACTGCTAAGGAAACTGCAGATCCCAGTAACTAAACTGAGGTAGTCTTTCAGTATTTTACACAAAGGTACTAATTTTACACATGCTTCTGATAAAAAAAGAACATAAAGAAAAAGTAAGAAATACACTCCAACTTGTTTCTAAGGCCAGCATAATTCCAACACAATTTACTAACTTTTCCTCATATATGCAAATTCCTTAACATGCAGGGAAATCTAGAAATATTTTAAAAAGAGTAAGATACTCAGAGGGCTATTTTAGAAATGCAAGCTTACTTTAACAGAGTGGCAAACATGTAACAGCTAATATTAATTGAAGAGAGGAATTAAAATTAAAATATTAAAATATGATTAATAAAAACAAACCCAACTTATCTTTGTTAAAACTCCATTATGGTTTGTGTCTAGATGTCCCCCGAAAGCCTCATGCAGTCATGGAAGGGAGTTCTTTTAGAAGTAGTTGTATCTAGAGTTTGTTACTAACTGATAGTGCAATGCTGGGATTAAAGGTGTTAAAATTAAAACTGGGTTATTGCTGGATTGCTCCACAAATTGGATTGGCACCACCCTAATCTCAGCAGTTTGGATAAAATAAAAGGGAAAGAAAAAGTCTTGTTTCACTCTTTTACTCTTGTTGCTTTTTGCCATCTTCTGCCAACTCAGCTGCCTTGAAATGATGTCCCTCTGCTATCTGCCAGCCTGCCTTGGAGCCAATAAGTTAAGGACTGAAACCTTTGCCAACTGAGAGCTAAAATACCTTTCCTCCTCTAACTTTGGGTGTTGGGTATTTTGTATCAGCAACAAGAGAAAAGTAACTGAAACAGCCTCTAAATGATCTAGAAGTTGAAAAGTTATCTTATTTGAAAAAATGACCTCTATAAAAATTCACACAAACATTATATTTAGTGACAGGGTAACTTGTTTCCTAAGGTCAAGAATAAATTAAGAATGTTATGTTCCAATTCCAGGCCAAAGTGGCAAGACCAAACACAAGGAAATAAAATGACAAAATAAAATATACCTGCTCCAAGAATAAAACAAAATTGTTCTTATTTTTACTTTACATTATTTTTATATGATAATTTTTTAAAGAGAAAAAAATAAAAATAAAACAGTTTCAAAACAGGTTAGTGGGAGAGTTACAATTAATACATTATGTATTGTCTTTGTAGTAGTTATTCAGAGTAGAAGATTAGGAAAATGTTTTTTTTTAAAAATTCTACTAGAATTTATTAATGAATATGACAATACTACAGTATATAAGGTCAATTTAGAAGAATCAGTAGTGTTTGGGTGTGGTGTTGCATTCCTGTAATCCCAGCACTTGGAAGGTTGCAAGTTTGAGACCAACCTGGGCTACAAAGTAAGGTCAAGGCCAGCCTGAACTGCATAGTGAAACGCTGTCTCAAAAAGACCAAAAAAACCAAAAAAAAAACAGTAGTATTTCTTTAAAAGAGTAAAATTTAATTAATAATGGAATTTTAAATGTATGACCCTTATACTCTATAAAATTTGTTTATATCTATATACAAATATATCTTGAGAAATATTTCATAGTTTGAGTAATGTATTGATTATGCATGTGTATATATTTGTTAAAATTCAGAATTATGCACTTGAAATTTGTGCATTTGATTCTCTGGAGTTTTACTTACTTAAAAAATGAAAATACATAAAATGAAACAACCTGAATTATTCAGGATTGGCTTTAGCTATTTTTATTAGCAACTGACATCTTTGTCATTTTGAAATTTTACAACACTCTTATTTATTCAAACTAAATACTATCTATTTCTTCCATTTAAATAAGCTTTATATTTAAGGGAAAATTATTCATATGTAATAAAATGTACATGTAAGAAAAATGATTCATTTCCTAAATTAATTTATCTACAGTAAATTTCAATAACATCATTTTACCATTTAGACCTCTATATATTTTTGCATTTCAGAAAATCATATCCTCCAATTTCTTCTTGATATGTCAGTTTTTAATAAAACATAATTTTTCAGTGCATCCATGGCTTTATTTTTAGTAAGTGTCTCCAGTATAGCTGGCCTTTTCATATGTGTAAGTCAGGAATGATTTTTAAATAAATACCATTATGTATCATATGATTGACATTTCCATAAAAATATTCTCCAAAACAAATGTCATCTTCAAATTCTAAATAATGATAGTCCTCTAACTTTGACATTGTGTTAGCCAAGATTCAGGATATGTCCTAGTAATGCTGTCATTAGAAGGGAAGGGAATATTTTTCCTCCTTCAAACTGTGAAAGAACTCTATTTATCAAATATACTAAATTTGGGTTAGTGAGTATGAATTTCATATCATGACTTTCAGTTTTGGATGATTCTTGTTCAAGCTTATGTGTTCAAAAAAAGAGAATATTAGTCAATACAATAAAGGCCAGCTGTCATTGTGAAAGCCTGAAATCTGGATGATACAGCTGATTGAAATTTTATGCCTTAGTCACATCTGTCCTGATATGAATCAAACAACTTTTTTCCAATTTGTATTTATACCTAATACAATACTGAGGTCTCAGTAAAAATAAGGGGACTACCGGAAGTAGGAGGAAGTAGCATAGTAATTTGTCTACTATAACAATTATTTTTCTTATATCTGAGATAAAATGCCTGACCTCCAAAAGACAAAGGAGGAAGAATTTAAATTATTTAAATTCACAATTTGTAGAGGTTTCAGTCTACAGTTGACTGACTCCAATGTAGGGTGACAAGGCAAATGGACATGGCAGGGCATAAACAGTTCATATAACCCGGCAGAAAGCAGTGAGTTTTTTTTTCTTTTTTAATCCATTAAAACTACAAATTAATTGATTGCATGCCAAGGGTAGGTGTTCTCTTCAGTTAAATCTATCTTCCACACCCAAAATTAAAATCAATCAGTGAAATAATCCGCTGTCACTCATCCATGATCTGGTGTTACACAGCCATGAATCAGTTGCTCACAAAAGCCTCACTGAGTTTCAGGGATACTACAGCTTACATCTAGATGTCCCCTTCAAGGCTCATGCAGCCATTTGGGGGGGTTTTCAGAGATGGCTGGATCTAGAGTGTGTGTGCTTTGATCAAGGATGTGTGATTACTAAATCAATCCACTGATTGTTTTGGCATAGTTCTGGCTGGAATAAAGGGTGTTAGTACTACACTAGGACAGGTAGCTTGCATAAAATATAAGGGCCAGAAAGAGGCTAACATGCTCTCACCTTTCTGCTTACCATGAACTGTTTCTCCTCCGTGATACTCCTGTACCAGGCCACCTGCCTTGGAGCCAGTTGACTATACACTGAAACTGCTATAAACTTATGAACCAAATAAATCTTTCTCTCTTTGAGCTTAGTTGCCTGGTATTTTGTATTAGCAGTGCAAATAGTGTAACTAAGACAAGGGGACATCTAGATGTAAGCCATAACACCTATGTGACCTTCAGACAGAGTAAACTCTAACTCAACTACAAATGAGACTAGGCAAATTCAGAGTGCTGGAGCAACATTTATAAGTACTTTCTCTCACAGCAAATAAGCATTACAGTTATTTCCTTCACAGAACTGGAAGTTATTAAGGCCTAAAGACCACTGCAAACATCTGTGTGAACACCATGGAAACTATACATGGGACATGCTGTAAGGATGTACTGGTTAAGCTAGGTGCACTTCTATAGAATCCTGCACAGTCTCTATGTTGGATCATACCACTATTCTCTTTATCTTGCTGTTCCCCATAACACATGAAACTTTTTATTGTCTGGTTGTGATTTCATATCATATCACTGTCCCCAAGGATGTTGGACATCTGTAGTGTGAACTAATCTTTATCAAGAGACATTTAAAATCCAACTACTGCACAAAACCAAATATTATATGTTTTTGCATTGAAGCTTGAAAACCTAGTTTATTGTTTAGAGAAAAAAATATCTGTGCATAAACAATGAGCAAAAGACTAAAACTCCAAGACTTAATGTGATTTCTGTGATCTTGAGAGGAGGGGAAAAAATCCTCTTCTTGTTGCTAAGTTTTCAATCTAAGAAAACAAACTTTTCTTTACAATGAACTAAGAGAAACTACCTGTGTAACATAACTATTTCATAATTTTTTTCCTTTTCTCTTACTTCTTTACCCTACATTTGGGATCTTATTTAATCATTTAACTTCTCACACAAGTCAAACTTATTTTTTAGGACAATATTTCACACCTATATCTTTAACTAACTACTATAAAGATATCAATACTTGATGTATTAGTGTTACTCTCCTATTACCCTGTTTTGGAACTGTTTTACTTTTATTTCTATTTTTTCATTCTCTTTAAAAAATGAAAATAAATAAAATTTTAAATTGTTCTATCAGATAATTATGTTAAATTACTTGTTGGTAAGTACAAGACGTGATTGAAAAACACAGTAAATGTATACGTTTTAAAAATTTATTACAGCAAAACATGCATTAATATTAATCCCTCTCAAAATACTCTTCCTTGTTTTGAACACAATTACCCCATTTTTGTTGCAACCTTCTGAAATAGTTGTAGAAGTATTGTTTTACATCTTTTTTTATGTTGTTGTGAATATTTTAGTGTTCTGAATCACTTTAAAATGTGTACTTTTCATGCCTATTTTCACTTTAATAATTGCCAAAAGTCTCATGGTGTTAATGTTTGGTGGACAGGGTGGAGGAGGACCGCTGTGTTCTTAGGAGCCTTTCTATAAGATGATGCTCGGTAACAGCATCACATGTATTTTTGGTTACACCTCATGAAAACGTTCTCTAAAGAGGATTTCTAGAACCATTCAAAAAGTGACAAGAATGATGGAGTAAGTGTTTTCCAAAAAAGCAAATGTGTTTTCAGGGGAATTAATGACAGTATGTCTTTATATTTAAAAAGCTATTGCAGTTAAACATTCTTTCCGTGTCTTGTTCACACCTTGAATCTAGCTCTGGTACATTCTTGAGAAATGAAGATTTAACCCACATTAAAAAGTCTACTTATCAATTGGAAAACAATGGGGTTCAGCTCATTTTATTAGGGTGTAGGCACGTATATGAATTTTCAAAAATTTCGCTTAGCAGAAAATACGAGAATATGACTTACAAACAGCATTCTTGGTGGCATTAATTTTTTAATGCCATTGTATTTCTTTTCCCTTGGTGTGTACTCTGCCTGCCCATGCACATAAAATGATAACATTTACATTTATAAAACAAAATCACTTAAATAAAATTAGCTTAAGAAGTGCAAAAGGATATAAAGTGAAAATCATTAATTGTACTGTACATCATTTATGTCAATTCCTCCTTTTCTTTGCATTCCCATTTCTCTATCTAAAACCCCTTCTCCCCCTCATTTACAAAGAATGGCTTTCATTTTATCCTTCTTCTCTCATTTTTTCTTTTCCTTCCTTTCTTTTCCCTCACCTGAATTGGTGAGAAACCGGTTACAGAAAGAACTCATTTGCATAGTGAAAATATATAAAGATTTGCTTTATATATTTGTGTAAATGCTGTGAGAACCTTTTATATGAAAAAAGGACAAGTTTATAACCATTCCAAAGAAAAGATGATGTCTTCAAAATAACAAAGACTATATTCAAATAGGATGAAATTGTCATCCTACTGTGGCAAAACTTTAGAATTTCATCCTGAGCAAGTACAGGTTACAGCTGAGTAGCTAGATGATTACACTGGGAATATCAATTTGTGGAATTGCTATTCTGAATAAGTAGTTATGGGTCATATGAGAAAATATGACTCCAATCATATTCTTGTTTTAAATTTATTGTTCTGATTTTAAATTAATATTATCTTACTTTTTGAAAACTAAGTGTGATGAAATTCTGGAGTTCTTATCAATATTTGGCAAATTATTAAGAATCCTCTATTGCAGTTTAGAAGTAATGATTCTTTTATCATAATTATGTTGTAATATTCTATTATAGGATTGTAGCCACTAAAATGAAATGTATAACATTAGGTAACTAATAAGTACTGAATTTTTCTCAAGGGTCAGTTGTGGTTAAAAAAAATGGATCAATATTAAAGCCTCGAGTAAACTGTTGCTTAGAATATGTAAAGATGTTTCACACATATTTTAAAATATATTCTGCATCTACCCTACCCTATGTTTATTTACAAATAGAAATTTTGACGTAATGGGAGAACAAAATGTCACATTCAATGTAGCAACCACTGAGAAAAGATACATTCATTCAAATTCTAGGCATTTACTTGTTAAACTGCCTTCCTACCATTTATAAGAACATTTTAGTTTAAAATAAAAATATCAAGTATATTTTTGACATATATGCAAAAATTAAAGAGCAAAATCCTTTAGAATTGTCTTTCTGTTTCACATACTTTATTACAGCATACTTCAAAATATAATGCTAAAATAATTGACTTCAGGCAAATCAACATCTGAAAAACTATATTTTTGCAAACATCTTGTTTTAGTACTTTTATCCTAAACAGAATTTGAAAACTCATGCTACTGATTATCTGATTTAACTAATCATATTGAATTAGCAAATAGAAGCTAATTTCCAGTTATTTTTTTCTCCTCTACTTGTACCCTCTTTTATAAATACATACTTCTTTCAACCTGAAAAAGCATTTGAATTCAGTCTTCAAATTATGTATGCAACTTCATGAGGTCTGTTGTGGGAATGTAACATAAAATGAAAGTTCTGTGTAACAAGTCATTAGAAATACTTTCTTGGTGGCAGTGGTGCTGGTATGGTGGTGGTGATGGTGGTGATGGTGGTGGTGGTGGTGGTGGTGTGTGTGTGTGTGGGTGTGTGTGTTGTACCTCTAAAAGTTTTGATACCTGCCCAAAGAATGGGTGATATAATTTATGAAGACCATGATTTAGTAGGATAAATTCTAGAAATTTACAATTACATCAAAATAAAAGACTAAAAGTAGAATCTTGGTAAATAAAACTTTCTTTATCAGAAATCAGAGAAATAATTCAGTTCAAAACTTTTTTTCCATACATGAGCTACTTTAAAGTAACTTCACAGACACGTGCAGTTATTCTGCAGTAACTTAAAGTAACTTAAGAAGGAGTGATGATTAAATCAGTAAGTGCCTTTCTAAAGGTCATGAAGATACTGTCGATTATGTAATTTCTAAATTTTGTCTGACTGTTCATCTGTTCACTCCAATATGTTAAGGGCATGTCTCCAGATCCATATTAGCAACACATCTGTTACACTTGATCAGGTTGAAGCAGAACAGAAATAAACAGCAGATATTTGCCCAAGACTGATTGATTGTAATTTATTTTGGTATTTGGTTTGTTCAATTTATAAAGTTCTAGACTGTAACTTTCTGTCTGAAGACAGCCAAAAATTTTATTTGCTTAGTGAAATGTCATTTTTCTGCATTGTCAAATTCTATCCTAAATGACAACATAAAAAGTAGAAAGCAGTGAAATAGTTAAAAACTACTCTATTGTTAGTACTAAATGTCTTGATGTTACAAAAATACTGGGATTACAGGTATGATATTTACACCGTCATAATGATCTTAGTAAAACAAATCAGCATAGAAGTCTTTAATTTTTCCTAATATAACAGTATCTATAAGAAAATGAAAGTAGTTGGGAAATTATCATATGCTAAATCCTTCTTAGAGTTGTCTACACAGTTTTAGATACAGATTAAAGTAGAAGACAATGAGATACTTTAGATCTGCCCTTTAAATCCCACTGACAAACTGCAGCAGAAACTCACTCTACTTACTGTTTAAAGTTCAGGCCAGGGGCAGGAGTTTAGTTTAGCAGCATAAGCACTTGCTTAGAATTTGCAAAGCCGTGAATTCGATCCCCAGTTTCAGACTAGATATAATAAAGTCCCATGAAAGAAGCATAGAGACCAGCTCTACTTGTGACAAAGCCAGAAAACAGCTCGCCTGCCATTGCATCTTTTCCGCTTACCATTTGTCTGCCCTGCACCCATTTCCAAAGCTTGCTTAGGTCTCTGATCATAAAGGCACCATAGAATGCTCAAAATGATCCATTGTGATGCTAGACTCTATTAGAATTCAGATAGAAGTTTGTATTGTATTTTAATTCATAAATAACTTTGGTTATATTTAATGTATGGATTGAAATTGGAAATTCTACACATGTTCTTGATAACCGCAGTCTTGTTAGTGTTTATGGAAACATGGATGGAAAAAATGAGACTTTACCAGTGCTGGTGAAGGGATATGGGGAGACTAGGAGGGCATGGAAGAATGTGGAATGAGGAGAGAGCAATGCTAATTTATAACATTAAGAATTAGAACATTTCTTACAGACCAACAAAGCCCCAATAATAGTATACCAATGCATCAGCATAAGTGAGTAGCACTCTTAAAAACTAATTAGTATAAGCATCATAAGAAGGGTGGAGAATTTTGCATTCAATATCAGCTTATCAGAATATATTCAAAATCATTTGCTGTATATCCAATATATTTACATGTTTTAGAGTTGGTTATTTTTATGTATAACTCTAAGTAGTTTTTAAATAAATTGGTCATCACAAAATGGATGATGGTATAAATTAATCTCTTCTAGTGTTCCATCCATAATTGTTTATCTAAAGATCTCTCTTGTCAAATATATTCTGGAATGAATACATACTGATCTATATTTTGGAAAAAAATTTAAATGATACACAATAAATTTGTAACAAAGCACACATTTAGCCATACTGAAATAAGAATCACAAATGATCTCTTGTCAATTTACAGTAAACATCCTATATATATTAATTTACATTTGGATAGAACCTAGAAGTACTGGTGTGCTATTGAATGTTAGGAGGATTATAAAGAGTGATAATAAATTGTGCATTTCAAAAAACTAGAAAAAAGAATTCTCAGTGTTATCACAAACAAATAAATGTTGAGGAGAAAGAATTTTAACTTAATATGTATCAAAAGATGCCATGGTGTACATAAATATATATAATATTTGTTTTAAATACTTCTTTACATTTTTAAAACAAAGGGTTACACTAAAATGTAGTGTGATTGTGTAGAACTTTTGGGTGATAAGACTTTGGAAATAATTCTCAATAAAGCTTTACATATTTTTTAACATTTCTAGAATAAAAGAGTTGGCCTTGCCTTAATTTAATTATTAGATCTTCACAAAGATTGTTTTGTTTGTCTTGTGACAAAAATTTAAAATTTTTTCTTATAACACTGATATATAATTTAAATATATCCATCATTCCTCTTTTAACACTTACTGTTAACAAAATGATCCAGACTTCTTCCTTTCTTCCTTACTTCCCTTCTTCCTTCCTTGTTCTTTTTCATCCCTTCCTCCCTCCTCTTTTCATTTTTCCTTCTGCTTCATTTCTCTCTTCTATTTTTGGTGTATCCTGTGGATGCTGAGAATCAAATCCAGGACTTAACATATAGTAGGCAAGCACTCTATCTACTATGGAAATAAAAACCTGCACCAAATGTACATCTTTTCTAAAATCTGTTTGTTGTCAGTCTAAAATATTCTGTAATATTATTTACAAATTTTTAAACAAAATAAATCATTAAATCTGTTTCTTAATAAACTGAGATTAAAATTTTAATTATATTTAAGTGCAAGCTAATACCACAATAATTAGTATGTATTTCATACATATGTACAGAATTTAGTTTTTAAAAAGATTTTCAATCTAGTTGTTATGATGCATTTATTTAATCAAAATACTTTTTAAGACTGAGTCAGGAGCACTGCAAATTTTTACTTGCACAACTTAGTATGATCCTATTTAAGAGAGAGAGACACAGAGAAAGAGAGAGAGAGAGAGAGAGGAGAGAGAGAGAGAGAGAGAGAGAGGCAAAGAGAGAGAGAATTGTAGTCAGGGTTTACAAGGGAAAAGATTTAGTACAGGACATATAAGTTATAGGGTTATTTTCTAATGTTCAGCCAAAGAGTCAATTGCAAAAGAGTCCAAGAAACCTGTCCACACACTAGAGACCCAAAAAGTCCATCTGAGAGCCTAGACCCCATGGCAATGTCCTGACCACATCCATCTGGAGGCCTAGAGCCCATGGCAATGACTCATACAAGTGTCTGTATCAAGCATCTGCACAGGGAAGGCCCAAAGGTCGGTGGTGGAACTGGAAAGGCTGCACCAGTAGGTTGAATGATCTGTGCCATTAGGCTGAGGTATCTGCTTTAGACCCATGAAGCAACACTCAAAGTAAGGACCTGGGCTCCCTCAAAAAGAACCACAGCCATCCTCAGCAACAGTGAGGTACCAAGTCCTCTAATGATGAGAACACCAATGTCCCTGTCAGGAAAAACAGCTTAACACATTTTTCCAGGAGAATCAACAGCACACAATCTTCCCCTTCAGTTCTTTTTTTGCTATTGGATACAATTCTCACGCGGGCCTTCCACAACCACTACCATACTGATTCAGTTCAGTTGGGTATTATATATTGACCATTAGTTTATCCACAACAATCCACCACTGGTCTATTTGACAAACAGATGTATTTCCTTAAACCATAGTCTCCAGTGATAGATTTGTGAAAAGTTTGTATGTCTTGATCTATTTGGATTTACATTAGTATAACAATTACATATATACAATTCTTATTGCATTCATTCCTGCAGTAAAAGCAAAGTATTCAAAAAGTGATCAAGATTCAAGGTGAAAACCACAATACTTTGACTAATTAACCTAATTACAAACATGCATCTGAAAAACATGTTAAGGTCATATTAAAAGAGCTATTACAATCACAATGTTTGCTTCCCATTAACTTTTAACAACGGCATGTCAACACTAAGAAACAGGAATTTTGTGCATTTCAAATACACTGTTCCTCTCAGGTAAAAGGCTTCACTTCATTTTTCCACTGTCCTGTTCCTTCTCAACAACCACATTGTCTATTTCATCCTTGCAATCCACAGCTCCACTGGAGTCTTCCCTCTGTCCAAATGCTTCAAATCAGCTTGATGGAACATTGATCGTTGCTGAATTGACATAGTTAATTTTCTGAACTTCTTAAGTTGACACAATCAATCAACCACTACAGAAAGAGAGAGAGAGAGAGAGAGAGAGAGAGACAGACAGACAGACAGAGAGAGAGCACAAGTGCTGGTGATATGGCTTAGTGTGATTTAAGTGCAATAAAATTCTCATAAATACTAATTGCATAGCCACATGACTTAGTGAAGTGTCACCACAAATCTTTTACTAAGTTATCTTTCAGTTCTAAAATAATACTATTGGATTTTTTTCCCTAAGTGTACATGTTTATATGTGTGTGTACATGTGCATTTTACTTTCAAGTAGATGGAATTAATTACTGATAATTTTTTAACTGTATAGAATGTAGAAAAAATAAAACTGAATGAGATAAGGCAAATATTTAAGCTAACTAGAAGTATTTAAACTCTGGAATATATATAAACATATATTTGAACATATATATTCAAATTATGGACTTTTACAGAGGATTTAAAAACCAAAACCACATGACTTTCTTTCTGACTTTAAATGTGCTTTAAAATGTGCTGAATTATAAAATTCTGTTAACTGCCTGTAAACTAACAAAAGTAGAGTTCATATTTAGTACATCAGAGAAAACCACATTATTGCCAAAGTGTAGTTTTACTTTTTTTATCTGTTAGTATGAAAGATATCATAGATTAGAACTCTGCAATTTTAAGGCTAATTGGGTTAGGCACAGGGAGTAGTATGTATGAGTCTTACACTTATTTAGGAACAACTACTAAAAACAAAGAGATCTCCTGGATTAAGATGTTATTAGATGAATTTCTCCTGAACAGCTGCAGATTCTTGCGGAAATATGCAGGAAATCCTGGTTTTACACTATAATAAATCACTCTCTAAAGACACAAGAAATGTGAAAAACATACACTGAAAGGCAGGAGTAAGAAGACATCATTAGGGAGTGTGTTCTCTAATTCCTGTGACAGATCAGCAGCACCCAGTAAGTGAGACCAGCTTCTGGCTTCTGAGATGATTGGAAGGAAGGCCTGTTTGGAAGCATGATTTAATTCTGGGTGGTTATGTCTTAGATCTTAATTTCTATCGATTTAGAGAAATTAAAATAAACTATTGATCATTATTAAAATGAGTGCTGAAGGATTCAGAGAATAAAGCACAGGTTAGGCAAAAGAAGAATTATCAACTGGTCTTCTGAATGGACATGTCAATAACTCAGCAGTCATTTCTCTTTATGTAAAATCAATCTTCCCTACGCTAGTAAAGAATACCTCAAATTATAATATTTCTCATTTTGTCAGATCTCTCTTTTCTGCAATATATGCAGTACCAGGAAACTGAGGTGAGAGAAGATTCAGTTACACCCATTTCCTGCACTTGGCATCTCGCTATCACAATGCCTTCGCCACTTAGGCACTGGTACTCCAGGCCATTTGGTCCCAGCACCCTTGGGAGCAAAGGCCCTTGACACCTATTTTCAAGAATCCATCTCTTGACGTTCAGACTCCACAGTTTTATAGCACATCTGAAGACTTACCACGCACAAAGAACACAAGTTTTCACCTTTATGGGACAAAATATTACTTACTTTTCACAGATTCGAAGAAAACACTTCCACACTGTGCCTTTTTTCTGCTTCCTCTCTGTCTTAGATGACTTAAATTTCTACCTTCATAAGCTTTCTAAATCTCTCTCAGCAAAAGAAATGCATATCTTTAGGATTCTAGTGACTGGCTATGTTTGTAGTAAGTGTTTATCTTTTCTCTTAATGAAAAGTTCCTCCTTTACTTATGAATACACAGAATCAGTACACAAATACATAAATACAAGCTTCCCACTCCCACACTCATACATATACATAATATATATATAAATTAGTTCAGCCATCAGTGAGTGTCCATTCAAAGTAATTCTCATATTATTTTTTGATTAAAAATCTTACTGTGGCATATTTTGGTCTTATAATAATTGATGCTTTCATTGTCTCCAAAAAATCATCACTTGTCATGAATAAGTTTAAATTAGCCAATGCTTACCAGGCATAACTTGAAATTCTTTTTAAATTAAATTAATTATATCCACATAATAAATATTATCAATTCATTATTTCTTACTGTAATTTCTGCCATATGTTTATAATGTCAGACAAATTAGAAATATCTATTTAAAGACTATACATCTTATAGATTAAAACAGTGTGTACATATAATTCATGCTTATTAGATAGTGGACAAAATGGGGAATTAAGTAAAGCTAAATGTAAACAAAGAGAAAAAATAAAAATCTATTACAGGTAACTCATTTTATGGTTAGAAGATATGGGAAAAGATTTTATTTTTATACAAGATAGCTAAAAAAAATCCTATATACATAACCTGAATGACATTCTAAGATTTTTAAAAGAAAGAACAAAAACAGCTCTGTTTTCATTAGTAAGTTATACAATGAGTGAATGCATGTTATGTATTGCAAGCATTGTTTGAGAAATTTGGTATTCTTGTTTGTCTTTTTAATTCATTTGTACAGAAACTGCTCTGTATCTTCTCAGTTATATTACCTTCATAATAAAATTCAACCCCAAGAAATAAACTTAAATGCAGCTATAGGTCCATTTTCTATGAAGTTATCTTTGGTAATAATCCTGACACCAAAATACCATTTATTTTGATATACACAGAGGAAAACACAATGCTCATTGCATAAAATCAAAGATGTATCAAGTGTAACTTTATTTTTCCTCTTAGAAAGATGCCCAAAGGGAAAAGTACCATTATCTGTCAAGCACAACTCAATTGATAGTTCACTCTCCATTCTGCACAAATACCTCTTTTAAAATGATTCAATTCTTCTACTACTGTATCTTCTCTGGTCAGGCAGGAGTCATCAAGAGGGAAGATTGGCCTATTATCTCCTCAGTCTGACAGAAATAGCAACAGTAATGGTGATGATTTTCTCATCGGCTACCAGTTCAGTGCTTCATAAAACATAAGAACTGTGCTATCTAGCCTTAACTGTACCAAGAGGAAAATAAATGGAAATGATATGGGTAGTTAACATGTTGGTATATATGTTAATATCTCTCTATGAATATATCTTAATTCTTTATAAGTTGACATAGCAAACCGAGTTGAATTTTTAAGAGCCATTAACATTTTAAATGCTGAATTCACATTTAATTTGGTTAGCAAACTGTTATAATAAATTTCCTAAACTACAGCTATAGAATGCAACCAGTCCACTTTGGTTAGCCTTTTGATGAAAAAAACCCCAAAAAACATGTTGCAAGGTGCCATTTGTCTCTTAGATCAATTAAATTTTGAACATATTTGCAAAACCTTGAGAATAATTCAATGTAACCCTCTTTTTTTGCCTTTTTGGCATTGAGAGTATCATTTTTATGATTCTATGTACTCATGTGTATGAATGTATGTCTGCACGAGTTCAGAAACCAGCTGAAGTAGAAAATATCCCGTTCAACATCTACTTTTCATGATATTTCTGATCTTGCCAGTCAGAAAGTGAAAAAAAAAATTGTGAAAGTTTATTCCTGTCAGATGTTCACCCTGTTTTCCAAATCAAATTCTGAAGAAACACAGATCAAACATAGACAATTCTTTCTTAAAATCATATACTATAAATAAGTGTGTTTACTCACCTTCAGACCCCACAAATCTCACACTTAAACAATTTAAAATTTACAATAGGATAGCAATCTCTTAAGATGCCAATAACTTTGAGGTATTCCACCTTAAAACCTATCTTAGTTGTTAGTAGAAAAAATACAGCAAAACACCTCCACAAAGCCAATAAATCCATACAAGTTGAAAGGTGCTGCACTTCTCTCTGGGAAGGAGAGTTCTGACAAAATCAATGGAAAATCCCAGGAAGAACTCACACATTACATGAATGGACAAAGGTGAGGCCAAGAAGTGCATGCCTGGTCATCAGTTCATTAATCTTTCCTTGGTGTATATGGTCAGGGATAGGAGCAGTACAAGAGAAACTGTCAATATCTATTTTATTGTAAAGTAGAATTAGTGAATTGGGGCATTTAATAGTTCATTTTAGGTAAAGGAGAATTTAACTACTGCTGCAAAATACCTTAAGCTAGAACCAAGCAGGGTGGTTACAACCCAGCACGGATCCATAAAAGAGACTGGTGTGAGTCTTTCTTGTGGATTCTAGACCTCCAGTTGGACTCATGGGAGGCATTGTCATGAGCTCTGGATCTTCATCTGGACTTATGTGGGACATTGCTATGGGTTTCAGACCCTTGGCTAAATATTCTATTTCTTTAGCATTGTGGATAGATTTCCTGCATTTTCTTGTGTTAACCCTGGGTGACCATCTTAAAAATAATATTATAAACTCCATGTCCTTATTCTAATTGTCCTCTGCATAACCCATGACTACACAAGAAATTGGTACCGGGAGAGTGGGGTTATTGTTATGTTGCCTGGCCATGTGATTTAAGAGCCTTGCCAATTAATTTGGAAACTTTTTGAGAGACTGGCCAAAGAGACAGCCCTTCTTTGCTGTATAATATTTTGGAGACTCTGATCAAAACCTGGAAAATCAGAGTACTGATGGAAATGCTGCCAATTAAGATGAAGCTTGGGAGGCTTCTATTGGGAAAGACTGCTACGTCTGCTGGAGTCCAGGTAGTATATTATGCTTTAGCTGAAAGTTGGTCTTCTTGTTTATATTTAGACATATTACCTGGGTGGCAGAAAAAAATTTAGTGCAGTTTACTGTTGGATGGTAGCACAGTTGCTTTTGACCAGATGTATGTTGGAAATTTAGAGCAAACATCCAGTAGAGTAATTTAAAACACTTGGCCAAGAAGAAGGCTCCACTGGAACTGTGGGTTGCAGAGATGAAACAGAGAACATGGTTATTTAGAAGGATAGGACAATGGAAAAATCAAGAGTATGTTTGAATTGCAGGAGATCCTTATATTTTAGTCTTGCCATGCCATGTTAAAAGTTAATGGCAAGTAAGGATTGGGATTGTAATTGTTTTTTTAGTGTGATTTTTAATGTTTCCACATGTTTGTAACCAGGTTAATTTATCAAAGTACTGTGTTCTAATGTTGAACCTTGGTCACCCTTTAAATGTTTTGCTTTTGGTGCACGAATTAAGTGTAAAAAGAATTGTATATATGTAATTGTTGTATTAATGTAAATCTGAATAGACCAAGATGTAATAACTTCCACAAATCTGCCACTAAAGACTATAGTTTAAGGAAATGCATGTGGTTTTTAAGTTGACCATGGATGGATTGTTATGGATTAAAAATTGGTGGTCAATTTAACGCCAGCTGGATTACATCAGCAGGGTGCTGAGTGTAGATGTTTCACCTGAGGAAAATTGCCAGCATAAATAGAGATGTGGAGAAGGAGAAGCTATTGCATTAGTACTTTGAGGCATCCTGTTAGTGCGCTGAAGCATTGTGGGTTCTCCTGTTTGAGCCAATGGTACTCCTGGAGAAGCTCTGGTCCTCACATTGGGTATTGCTTCCTGGCTCTGAAAGAGAAGATGTGTGCTGCTTGGTCTCCAGGATGAACTCGTCACACTGGCTTCCTGGCAGGTACTCAACTGTGCTTGTCATTGGAGGACCTCGGGGCCTTTGTGTTGCTGAGGATGGCTGTGGTGCTTTTCAGGACAGCCCTGGTCTTTGTTGTATGAATTCTCTGCTCCAGCATAGAACCCTCAACCTCTAGCACAACTCCTTCATCCTGCTGGTATAGACTTCCTAGATTCCACTGCTCACCTTTGGGTCTTCCCAGCACAGATCCATAAAAGAGACTGGCATGAGTCCTTCTTGTGGACTCTAGATTTCCACTTGGACTTGTGAGAGGCATTGTGAGCTCTGGATCTTCATTTGGACTCTTGTGGGACATTGCTGTGGAATTCAGATCCTTGGCTAAATATTCTATATCTTTGGTGTTATGGATAGATTTCCTACATTTTCTTGTGTTAACTCTAGGTGACCATCATAAAAATAATATTATAAACTCCATGCCCTGACTCTAATTGTTGTCTGCACAACCCTAACTACAACATAAGTATGTTTCCTAAAAACTCACTTTTCTCCCCTTACAGAGCACAAGAGCATGAGCCCTTTCAACAGTACCTCAAGGGTCTTTATCAAGAAGTAAGATGCTGGTTGCTACATTTAAATAAGTTTTGGAAGATGTTCTTTCACCTAGGTTAAAGTGAGGTAGCCTTCTCTTCCTTTTCACTACAAGTTTTCTTAAGGGAAATAATATGAGCAAAGTAAGGGGACCAGGAAGATTAATGTTAAGCTGCTTGGTGGAGAAACTATGATTAGTTAGGCTGAGGGATACGTTAATGAAAAAATTTAAGGTAGGAGAATAAATATGAAACTAAAAAGCATCTTGATTCATTCAAAACACTAAGGTGCAATAAGGACAAAAACTAATGAAATGATCACTAAGTGTTATTATCTAACAAAACTTTAGAAAAAGTCACTTGAATTTGGATAACTGAAACAGATTTCATAAGAAGATCAGTTAATTAATTTTGTCTAAATATATGATTTATTTTTAATTTTTTCCAATTTGTTTTTATTAGTGCATATTTACAATAATTAATGATGATATTTCTTGTGGGGAGTTGTGCATGGGAACAACATGACTAACTTCTTTTTCCACCCCCTTCACTTTGTTATTCTCCTTCCATCTCTTTTGTTCATAGAATTTTTTTCTGATGAGTAAAATTATGGTATTGAGAAAAAACATATAACAATTTTACATATATATTATTTTTGTTTTTTAAAATGGACTTTGGGGAAGCAAATATATTCCATTAAGTGCTATAATTATTGACATGTGTTTAAGTATGTTTGTGCTAACAATATTGAATATTGTATATAGATCTTGGAAGATAATGCAACAAGTTCAGATTCAGATATTTGATCTTATGCTATAGCATTAGGATTCACAGATTTAAAAGAAAAAACAAATATGAGGAAATGTTGGGCATATTTGTTTTATTCAAGAAATTTAAAATATTTTTATTGGGGGGAACCAAGGCCAGTCATGTGGGCCTAGAGAAGTCTTTCCCAGTCCAGTGCAAAGCTCCTCTGCCATTGGGAGAACCCTGGCCAGACACATGGGCTGGTGAAGGCCCACCCAGCCCAGCAAAGCAATTCTCTGCCATCATAGGAGCCCTGGTGAGCACTGCAAGGGCAGAAGCCCCATCACCCTAAGAACCTCAATTTGGAGAAACTCAGTTGCCTGGCCCATTCCCCCATACCACAGGATGGGCAGCCACAGCACAAAGTGCTTGGGGCCCAACATCTGGCTCTAAATGAAATTGAAGATAGACTTTGAGACCATGAAGACAAAATTGCAGCTAGTGATCATGAAAAGAAAAATCTCTTAAAAATAATAAGAAACTGGGAAATTACAATTCAAGAGATGCAAGATAATAGAAAGTAAAACACTAGAAGGCTAATAAGTGTCAGTGAAAAAGCAGGAGTCAACACAAATGATGTAAAAAAAAAACTGTTTACAGAAGTAATACCTGTAAATTTCCCACGCATGGAAAAAGAATCTGACTTACAGATAAATAAGGCATGTAGAAATCCAATTAGCCATAACCAAAATAAGTCTATGCTCAGATATTTAATAATCAAGATTACAGAAATTCTGCACAATAACAAAACATTAAAACCTGTTAGAGAAAAGAAACAGATCACCTATAAAGCAAAGCCCATTAGAATAGCAGCAGAGTTCACAGTACAAACCATCAAGTCAAGAAGAGCTTGGAGTGAAGTATTTCTAGTCCTGAAAGAAAACCACTTCCAACCCAGAGTGATGTAGCTTACAAAACTATCTTTCAAAATTAAAGGAGAAATATAATGCATCCATGACAAAGAACAATTGAAGAAATTCCTGACCATCAAACCAACTGCACAAAGACTGCTGAAAGATATTTTGGAAAACCACCAAGCAGCACAAGCACTTTGAAGAGAAAATTCAGGAACAAACAGCAGGAAGATAACACAACAAAGATAAGCCAATACATATCAGTTATAATCATCAATGTAAATGGTCTCAATTCACCAATAAAAAGAAACAGACTGACAGAGTGCATTAAAAGCAAAACAAAACAAAATAAAAACAAAAACAATACACTATAAACAAGAAACACATTTAACTCAAAAGTAAATTCATAGACTTCAAGTCAGAAGATGGAAAATAGTACTCCATGTGACAGGCACACAGAAAAAAAGCTGGATTATTTACTGTACTTGCAGACAATGTGAACTTTAAACTAAAAGTGATCCAAAGAGATAAAGAATGTCACTACACACTTGTTAGGGGCAAACTTCAAGAGAAGAAAGAGCAATCATAAATATATATGCACCACATATAGGAGCATCCAACTATATATGACAATACTAATAGATATGAAAATCAAAAAAGAAGCAACACAATTATCACAAGTGACCTCAACAACCTGTTGTCACAAAAAGATACATCAACTAGACAAAATTCAACAATGAAATAACAGAACTGAACCAAGCTTGTGAACAAATGTACTTAGTAGAGATTTACAGAGTTTTCCATCCAACAAAATCAGAACACACATTCTTCTCAGTTGCACATGGGACATTCTCTAAAATAAACCATACACTAACCCATAGAACATACAAAGGAATCAAAATTATCCCATGCATATAATCTGACTATAGCGCAACAAGATTGGAAATTAATGACAAAAGAAACTGCAAAAACTCCATAACTATATGTAAATTAAATAACACCCTGCTAAACAATCAATGGGTTACATATGAAATTATATAAGAAACTATGCAATATCTACAAATAAACAAAAATGCAAAGAAAACTTACTGGAACCTGTGAGATGCAATGAAAGCAGTTATGAGAGAAATTTATAGCAGTGAACTCTCAGGAAAATGGAATTAACACAAATAAACAACCTAATGCTGCAGCTTGAGCTTCTCAAAAAAGAAAAACATGAAGCTCAAAGCCCAATGAAGGGTGAAAACAATAAAAATCAGAGCACAAATTAACATACTTGATACTAAGAAAGCAATGTAAGTAATGAATTGGAGAGTTGGTTCTTTGAAAAAATAAATAAAATTGAACTTTCAGCCAATGTTTTCAAAAAAAGGAAACAAACTCATTCATACAAAAAGAAATGAAAAGGGTGAAATCGCTACAGATCCATTGGAAATTCAGAAGATCATTAATACCTATTCTGAAAATCTCTACTCTCATAGGATGGAGAGCATAGATGAAATGGACAGACAAGAAAATACAAAAATTCTGAATAAACACATATCAGCTCATGAAACAGAAAATATCATGACGATCTTACCAGTAAAAAAAGCCCAGTTCCTGATGGATTTATGATTGAATTCTACAAGAAATTTACAGAAGATTTAATGCCAATACTCCTCAACCTCTTTTACAAAATTAAAAAGGAAGCAATTCTCCCTAACTCATTCCTCAGGCAAGTATTACACTGATACCAAAATCAGAGAAAGACCAAACCAAAAAGAAAACTACAAGCCAATCTCTCTAGTGAACATAGATACAAAAATCCTCAATAAAACACTGGCAAATAGAATGCAACAAATCATCAAGAAAATTGTACACCATGACCAAGTTAAGTTCATCCCAGGAATGCAATATTGTTTCAATACACACAAATCAAGAAATGCAATACACCACATCAACAGAGCCAAAGACAAAAATCACATGACCACCTCAATAGATATAGAAAAAGCTTTAAAGTCCAATGTTTATTCATGATATAAACTGTAGAGAAAACCAGAATAGATGATCTTTATCCCAATCTGATGAAAGCCATCTATGACAAACCAACAGCCAACATACTGCTAGACTAGACAAAAAATTGAAAGCTTTCAACCTAAAATCAGAAACAAGAGTGTTCAGTATCAGCATTCCTATTCAATATAGATCTGGAAACATTAGACAGAGCATTAGACAACAAAGAGAAATAAAATATATAAATATAAGAGAGGAAGAAGTAAAGTTATCATTTGCAGGTAACATGATACTGTACCTAGAAAATTCCAAAAGCCTCACCAAAAGACTTCTAAACTTAATAATCAAATTAAGTAGCATAGCTCAATAGAAAGCCAACACTCAAAAATTTCTATACACCAACAAAAAACTAACTGAAAGAGAAATTAGGGGAACCATACTCTTCACAATAGCATCCAAGAAAATAAAATACTTAGGAATCAATTAACTGAAGAAGTAAGCTATTTATACATTAAAAATTACCAAAAATTTTACAGTACTCTGAAAAAAGAAATTGAAAAGGATTTCAGAAAATGAAAAAATATCCCTTGCTCATTAATAGGAAGAATCAACATTGTGAAAATGGTCATACTCCCAAAATTATACAGATTTAATGCAATTCCATCAAAATACCATTAGCATACCTCACATATCTAGAGAAAACATTGTTGTAATTCTTCTGGAAGCAGAAGAAACAAGAATATCAAAGGCAATCCTGGGAAATAAAGGAAAGGCATGAGGCATCAAAATCCCTGATTTGCCGTTATAATGCAAACCCGCTTTAATAACATGAGCATGGCACTGGCAAAAACAGACCTGAGAATCAGTGGAACAGAATGGATAATACAGATACAATTACAAACACACTGAGCTACCTTATCTTTGACAAATTGTCCAAACATGTTCACTAGAAGAAAGATAGCTTCTTTAATAAATGATACTAGAAAAATTAGTTTTCCACATGTTAAAGACTTAAACTAGACACTTGCCTCTCCAAAAGTCAAAATGGATCAAAGATCTAAATAGTAAAACAGAAACACTGAATTTACTGGAAGACAAATACATAGAAATCTTGAAGAATTGGGGTAGGGAAAGAGTTTAAGAACAAAACTCAAACTGTACAGAAAGCACTTCATAGAATCAACAACTGGGATCACATTTTAATAAAAAGCTTTTGCATATCAAAAGAAATCACCAACACAGTGAAAAGACAATCCAAAGAATGGGAAAAAAGTTAGCCAACTGTCCCTAAAACAAAAGATTCTTTCTAGAACACATAAGGAATTAAAAAAAAAATAGTCCCCCAAATTCAAAGACCAAATCCAAAAATGGACTTCTGTGATGCATAAATATTGCTCAAACATGAAAATGCAAATGGCAAAAAATACATGAAAAAGTGTTCAACATCATAAATCATTCAAGAAATACAAATTGAAACAACATTGAGTTGACTTCTCACCTAAGCAAGAATGGTTACCATCAAGAAATTTTCCAATAACAAATGCTAGTGGGGCTGTTGGGAAAAGGAATCCTTTTCTGTTGGTGGGAGTGTATACTGGTACAACCCATGTGGAAATCAGTGTGGAGAATTCTCAAAAAACTAGGGTTGAAAGTCCCATTTGATCCAGCTGTTGTCCTTCTGGGTATTTTCCCAGAAGAATTGAAAATATCAAACCACAGCAATATATGTGCACCCATGTTTATAGCAGCATAATTTTTAATAGCTATTTCTTGGAGGTAACCCAAATGCCCATCAGTCACAGAATGAATGAAGAAGATTGTGGTATTTTTAAAAACTGGAGTACTACTCAGCTATATGGAAGCATAAACTCGAGGCTCTTATTGGGTAAATGGAAGCAACTTGAGACTGTGCTCATAAGAGAAATAGATTAGATGCTCATGTGTAAACATATTGTCTCCCTAGTACAAAAACTGAAAAGGTAGATAAGGTTAAAAAACTACAATAGATAATTTGAAAGAGAAAGAAATTGCTCAAAAACAAAGAACAACTAGAATGGAGGAAAGGAGAAAAGAAAGATGGGAGAAGTTTATACATATATATATATATATAATGCCTGTATCCTGTAATCTGAGCAACTGATTCATAGATAACCATTGTAAATCTCCTATTATTTTGTTTTGAAATTCCATATTATCATTTTAAAACAAAAAACAAAATGTTTTTACTACAAGTTATATTTTAAACATATATTTAGTACATGAAATAATCTTATATTCTTTGTTATTATATCAATGAATTCAGTATATCAGAAGATTGTAATTTATTGACTCTTTGTGACAAATTAGGTTTTAGTATTACATTTTCATTTCACTTGAAGCAAAATCTTTCTTTTCCAAATACAAGGACTAATGTATTAATGCAGTGTTCAAGAAATATCTATTAGGCTAAATTGTCACTATGTGATAATTAAAAATTAACATACAGAGAAACTAATTTAATAATTCATATTGGTCATATTTTAAAGTAAAATAATATGTATCAATTACAGGATAAAATGAGAAGACATATGTATATAGCATATTTTTAAATCTGTTCATTGAATTGTATAGATGGAATTTTCATATTTTATATTCAAATTATACTTGTCTAAAGGTATTCAGACAGTGAGGACAGAAATGAGATTTATTCAAACTTTGTCAATATTCAGAGAGATTCACATATGATAAAGATAACTTATTTTCACAAAGCTATTTATATATTTTAAACTATAAATTATTAAAACACAGACAAAATATTTTAACGCTATATCCAATTCCACATAAATTTTGATATCTATGCAATGTTATTATATTTTGAATCATCATTAAGTACATATAGAATTTTAAAAGGTACAAATTATATTTATAATTAAAGAAAAAATACCTAGTTAATTTCAATTATGTTGGATCAGCAGTTTTAATACTATAACATATTCTTTGGTGTTTTAACTTAGAAATCTAAATATTAAAATTGTAAATCTAATGCTTAATTAGAAATACATATAAAGATGACTTCTCTTCACAAAAGAAGAGAAAGAATTAAACAATATAAGAAAACAAATATTTGACATAAGAAACAACTTTTCACCGGGACAAATCAAACTTAGGTGTCTTTTATATTTTGTATTTAGTCTTTTGCATATTAATTTTGTATACATTAAAGCTCTAACTAATCAGAAGAGGTCATTTAAAACAACTGTAGCATTGATAGACCTGTAACTCTTAAATAAGTTTTAAAATCATTAAAATCAAACAATCATTGTATTGGATTTTAAATATTGTAGAGTTTGAATAGTTAGGTTCTATTCCTAAATGTTAGGCAAAAATCAGGAATGAAATCTAACTTATAAAATATTATTTATTATCTAGTAAAGATAGTTTTTCAAATGAGGGTCAATAAATGATTCAACAAATAGTGCTGGGGTTGTCATTGATTAAGAACTTCATAATTAAAATAGAATTCTGATTTGGGTATACAGTATCTTCCCTGTTGTCTCAAATATACCAATTTATAGAGAGAAGTATATAGGCCACATTATGAAGAAGACCTTGATTCCAAATTTAAGTTGCCATTTGTTACCTGTATAACTGCAGAAGGTTCATAATCCAAGCATATTTTTTAAAAATATGAAAATGAAATGTATTAATAGAATTTTTAGCTCTTAGACTACTATTCATTTCCTCTTAACTCAACAACAACCTCCCTGTTGATTGCAATGTAGAAATTCAGTAATGCAGAAATTAAGAGTACAAATTAAATCCATGGTTCTTTCTGTTAAATGGTATTTCTCCCTTTTTCCAGAAGTTTGCTTCTTCATTTGGCATGACTTTTTCCTCTAAAATTATGTAATATACCTGAATGCACCTTGCATACAATGTAGCTCCTGTTAGTTCCAGGTCTTTTCTATTTTAAGAGCATGGCAGACTAAACAACAAGTCCTTTTAATTTTTCAACAAAATAAATGGACCTGACAGTAAGTTTTCCAAGTACATGAATTTAGTAACAAGTAAGACAGAAACGTGATTTAATACCAGGAACCAACTGAAGTTGGTTCAGTTGGAAAGTGCAAGAATTTTTGAGAGAGATGAAGTTTCAGCTGAGACTGGCTTGTAAGTCATTTCTGGTGCAATAAATCAGTAGATATCTGAGAATTTGCTTTCTCAGATCTGGCTACAACGTCTTTCCTTAGCCTTATTCTTATCCTTGTTAAAAATAATACCAAATGTAGTAAAATTTGATTTTCTATGCAATTTTCCATATCATTTATTAAAACTTTACAAAACATATAGCCATTTTGTCCAGGAAATATAAGCTCACATATCCAGTGTTTTATGTATGTATTTCCAAGAAGTCTGTCTATCCCCAAATTAAAAATCTTTGTCTTTAAAGCCTCTTGAATAAATAGTCATGTTAAATTCTTCATATACAATGAATAGAACTCAGTACATGAGGGCTAGTTGTGAATGGTATTGACAGATTTAATATGGAAATATTTTCAAACATGAGAAAAGAGTTGAATATATCAGATAAAGTCAGAAGGTTGGCAGAAGAGGAATGATGAATCAAGGATTTGGTGAGGGAGCATGGAGATGAAATGGTTTAGGTTGCACGAAAAGTCAGATGAGTGACGTGGAGGCCTGAGCAGATCATGAAAGTGCTCATTGCATGAAGAGAGTGAAAGAAAATTAAAAATAAAACACTGAACAAAATGGGACAGAAACATGAATAGGTTTTGCATTTTACAATGTGGAAGAATGGTAGAAAATATATTATTATTGATAGCTTAGTAAATGTACATTATCCTGTGTATTTTTCTACACTTTAACAAGTATAGAAAATTTAACAAGATTATAAAACACCAATTTATATATAAAAGAAATGCAGAGACTTTTGTAATTCCCTCAACTAATTTGACATTTGGATGTTTCCCATTTATTAATTTTAGAGCAAAAAACAAACAACCTTTTTATTTTCGCTTTTAGTTTTATTTTGAATACATATGAAAAAGCAAAAAAGAATTGTATCAATGGTGTAGTGCAATGTTTAATGCATGTATCTATTATGTAAGGTGTAAGTCAGGCCAAATATCTCTATTTTTTATCGTTTAAATTTTTATCATCAAATTTTCATCATTTCTTTCTGACAAAAACGCGACAGGTGAGACGTGCCTTACACTCATTTTCTCCCTCCACCCAGGCTAGAGGCGAGGCTTGGCTGGGGCTGTGAGGTCCCACCCCTTCCCTTCCCTTCCCTTCCACCCCTCAAAGGTCTGGATCAGCTTGCTTCAGTGTCCTCCCGGTCTGTAATGACAGAGCTGGTCTCCTTCACCATACTCCAACGCAAACGCGAATGGACAATCATCAAACTGCATCTCCACTGCTCCTGCTACTGTGCACATTACTGCTACCTTTGAAAAAGTGGAAGGGAGCACCTCGGCATGGCTAAGGTCAGGGAGGAAGGGATATAGGCCCATTGTTAACATCCCCAACTTCACAGCTAGTCTCCCAAAGGATTCCTTGTTTTTCGAGCTGCCCATCGCTGGTTCTTGGCTTGACAGCTCAAGTTGTCCTGGACCTCTGCATTCATCACACACTTCTGAGTTAGCGCAAAAGGTCTCACTCCAGTGCATTGATCTCCTTGTGCTGCAGCATGGGCCATGTTAAAGTAGACACAATTTGGTGTTCCTGTAAACTTATTAGAGATGTATGTCTTGGATAATGTGGGTTTCAAAAGTCCTATAGATCTACCTGGGATTGTAATACTGAATAGTGGACAGAGCAGTCAGTTCAAAAGAAAGAGAAGCAAACTCATAAACACTAGGGACTGTTAGCCTCCACAGAATTCCAGACACCAACCAGTATCTGGCACAAGTCAGCAACAGAAGATGGTGAAGCAGCAGTAACCAGCAGTTGGCTGGGTCAACTGTTGGCTTCCAGCTTGGTCTGGTATTATCTAGTGACATCAGGACTTCCAGCAGTGCTACGCTTTGCTGATTCACCACTTCCATCTGAATGGAACAAAAGAGCCCCAGGTTAATTGACAACAAAATCTTTAGTGTGGTAGCACATTCCCATAATCCCAGCACTTGGGAGGCTGAGGCAGGAGGATCACAAAGAGTTCAAGGCCAGCCTGAGCTACAAAGTGAGTTTGAGATCAGCCTGAACTACATAAAGAAACCCTGACTCAAAAAGACAAAAATAAAAAACAAAATAAAACAACCCTTTAAAATATTTTCTTTTAGATTTTTGCCAAAAAGCACATTATTATTAATAGTCACCCTTCTGTACAATAGTGCACCATACCTTCCTACTGCTTTCTACCCATATGTTCTTCTTACTCCTAATGCTAAATCAGTACCAATTCATCAACTCCCCATATTTCTCTCTTCCTTGTACTCATCTTTCATTGGTACACGTCATTCAACTTTAAGGAGATAAACTTTTTTTAGATTCACCATAAGACTGAGTTTATGGACTACACCTGTATTTCTGTCCTTGTCTTGGTTCATGTCACATAATTCATCTGTTACGGCTTGTAACTGGTCTGAAAGCTTCTTGCAGTCATGGGAGCAGACTTCTAAAATTTGTGGTTGATTCATGGTCCAATGCTGGGATTATAGTGTGAGTGCTATCCATGGGAGGGTGTGGCCTATTTACAATACAAAGGACAGAAAATCTTTTCTCTGGGCTCCTCCCTTTTGCCCCTTTTACTCTTGTTGCTTTTGGTATCTACCACCGTCATGAACTGTGGCCCTCTGTGGTGTGCCACTCCTCCTTGGAGCCAGCTAAGTATAGACTGAAACTCCACAAACTGTGAACTAAATAAACCTTTCCTTCTTTCACTTTGGATGTCACGTATCTTATCTCAACAACAAGAGAAAAATAACCAACACACCATTCATATTGTCTCAAATGAGATATCATTCTTTTTACAGTTTAAAATATTCCATTGCATTTTTGCACCACCGTTCTTTATCTATTGATCAATTCATGGACCCTGGTATTTTCCATTTCTTGGCTATTGTGAATGGTGCTGCAACATGGGAAAGCTGAGGTTTCTATGACATACTGGTGAATTTTTTTTGGACATATTCCAGTGGTGAAATGGAAAGATGATATTACAGTTCTTCTATTTTATTTTTTGGGAACTTTCATACCGCATTATGTAATGTCTGTACTAACTTATATTCCAATTGTGTGCAAGATTCAATAACTAAATAACAAAGACACACTGAAGTGAGTTGGGATTTAAAGATAAGTTAATATTTTGAAAGAATAGATACAAGAATATATGCACATGACGAATAACAAAATTTAATTACATTAGGAAAGTATTATGTGCCGGAGTCCAGCTGCGGCAGGGCTAGGGTTTCCCAAAGGTGGTCAGGGAATCGGCGATTGAAAGACAGAAAACACTGCACACCAGTCTGTGAGTGAATCTGAATCCGCCTTTATTTTTTAGAAGCTGGAATATATATTTGCCAATCCTGGCAACAACCCCCAGCCCCAAGCAGGAAACGCCCCAGGCCCAGGGCCAGGCAGGGACAATCCCAAACAATAGGTTTTAATTGACCTCAACTCCAAGCAGGAATCGCCCCAGGTTCAGGGCAAGAGGTGTCAATTAACATTTTAATCTTGACATTGAGTCAGCCCAGGAAATGCAAGCCGAAGCACCCGGACGCCCGCAGGAGGAAGAGATGTGTGAGATTAT
>PVLA01007601.1:75795-102501 GCA_004027455.1 Hydrochoerus hydrochaeris | reverse complement strand
AAAAGAAAGTACTCTAAAGGATATAACTGCATGTATGTTTAAGTGTGTAGGATTGGTAACCACATTACTAAGTTTTTGTTGGATAGGTGAACAGCATTGGTTGCAGTCTCACTGTTTAAATGTCCACTTTGTTTGCTTTACCTTTTTATCTTGAACAAGTACTTCTAAGAGGAAAATATGTAATTATCAACTAGTGATTTCTTATTGTTTTTTAAAATTATGTATTATTTCTGTCCTCCTTCTGTATTTTTTCCTTAAATAAAATTTTTTAAAAGAAACAGAGCAAATTAACTTCACTGTTTGAAATGTTTTCCATGGTGGCCAATGTGTCTTATTTATACATAATATTGTAAAAATTATTTTTACCTGAGCGTGGTGGCTCATGCCTGTAATCGCAGCACTCAGGAAGCTGAGGCAGGAGGATTGTTGCGAGTTCGAGACCAGCCTGGACTGCAAAGTGAGCTCAAGGACAGCCTGAACTGCATAGTGAGACTCTGTCTCAAAAAAGACAAAAAAAATTTATTTTAACAACACACTGTATTATAAGCTTCTAACCCAGTTACAAAATAAAGAAAAACAAAAATATCAATGAACTTAGAGCACTTCTAATTAGAAGTGTTAGAAAATGAACTCCAGATTTACTAAAGACTAAAAGCAAAAATATCACAGCACCAGCCTAGCACATCAATCATTTGAGGTTGTCTGACACTCTTGAAGAGGATATTCTGGCTACAGAGAATACACCACTGCCTTAAGGTCAGAATATACTAACAAACAAAAATCAGCACCTTGGAAAGGAACCAGCTAGCTTAAGGCAATCCAAAGTGCACAGATGTTAAAAGGTTACAGTTATACCAATACCATTACCTACTACAAGATAAGAGATGAAACACTAAAAAATTACAGGACTTGATTTACCATTTTGACTTATGATCTTGACTCTGTATTCCTTTTCCTTCATGTTTTTTAAAATTTCTATTTTATTATAATTTTATTTTTTACCTTCTTAATGATAGCTGTAAAAAAGGAGCAGAATTTTTTATAGAACTTGAAAATTAAATTGTAACATCTTTGTTATAGATATGCATAGAATTCTGTTGATGTAAGCTCTAAAGCTTTAAAATGGTCAAGACAAATAACCAAAAATCTATAATTTCCTCTAAATTTTCTTTGAATTTCCTCAAACCTTAAAACAGGTGGTTTTGTAGCAAGTAGAGAGATGGTAGGCATTAAGTCAATTTTGAACTGTCTAAAGAGGCAAACAAATGTCTAAGGAAGTAAGCTAAACATGGTTTGAATCATAGGAGTAATCAGAAAATAAAAACATAAATGGTTTGGAAAATGTTTCATGGTTGCAAAGTATTCATGGGTCTGTTGTTAGAGTCATGAAAATTAGTTCTACATTCTTTAAGACTTTAGTCATTGTTTTCTATTTAATGATACTGAGCACTTTGTGAGTATAAGAATTATTACTAAGAATTATTTGGATACATTACATAAAGAATTAAAGCACACCCTTTAAATACATTTAAGATGAAGCACTGTGTATCATAGAATCAACAACATATCACCAGACTGAAGATATCCAAGTTGTTTATTTGATAAATATGGTTAAGGACTTTAAACCGTCATGCATATCTCTGTACCATCAACTGAGTACACAATTTGGTCATGTGTATTCACTATGCCATATTAGGAGATTTCCCTATTTCTTCTCATATGAACAAGTGAAAACAATAATGTTAAATGTCCCCTTCTGTAACTAGTTGTCTCTATTTTCAATTCTAGGATATAGTTACAACATAAAATAAGCAGAACTACAAATTTGATAATCAATCTTTGTAAGCGCATCACATTCATTTGTTATTTGTATTCAGAGAATGTGAAAGTAAGATTAATTTAGCTGCTGCTTGCTTTTTTCTTGTCTTAAAAACCATCAAAATAGCTCCATAGAGAAGAGCTTTGAAGAATGGCTTAAACACACTTTTTTCCTTTTTTCTCAGGTTGGTGTCACTTCAAAAATAAAAATAGACACTCTTACTGGAACATAAGGAGTAATGCTAGGTATAAATAGGCTTAGAATATACTTAACTATAGTAATCCTTCCCAACACAGAGAGAGATGAATTGATAACCAGATTTGGCATTTCAAATATTTTTTACCCAAGGCAAAGGCTTTAAGGTGTTTTCTTGGAATTAGAGAGTTTAGAGATGAAAAAGGTGCCATTTATTATTTTCCCTTTCTGTCAGTTTAGGATGTCTCTTTGCAGTCTTGTTTATAATACTGGGCCTTTCTGTTCTTAAATGTTTCACTTGTTGAAAAGACGTTCCATCAAAGGATATTCTAAAATCATAGAATGTGTATTCTCAGGATTTTGACTGAATAATAGTCTAATAAAACAAGGGAAGGTAATTTATTAGAGTGGGAACTTGGATTTAGAATCAGAAGTAGTAAATTCTAGTAGGGAATTTGAAGCATAATTTGTTTATGATTTTGAACAAATCATAGTGTTTCTTAATTCATCATTGGCTTATGAAATGTGAGAAATTTTAGCTAGTCTATAAATCAGATAAGCAAGTAAATATATCATTTATTCAAATAAACCACATCAACTGATCAGTTGATGTGAATGGTTGATATAAGACTATAAGCATTAGAAAACGTTATTCATCTGAAAACCTATTTATTTTCTTAATATTGGTAGCACTTTGCTAGGTAGTGGCATTTTAAAAGGTCTTTATTTCAAACATAGTGGTATCATACCATTTTGCTGTAGTATTATCTTCAGAATATAAGTGCAGCTTACTTTTTTCAGGCCCATAAAATAAAAGTTAATATATGATTAATTTTTAGAATCCAGTGAAGAAAATAACTGTTCTTCTTTTAAAAATATGAGTATGTTGCCATTCCTCCAAAACCAGGATTTTACATGAAAAGCAAGTAGTCACTGGCTCTGGTTGGGATGCAGTTTGTCTCTCAAGCATTCATGTTTTGCAGGGTTGGCCCTCAGTGTGGCACTTTGGTCCTTTTAGTCTCCCAAACTCTTCCTGATAAGTTTACTCGGCCTGAGGTATTTCTTTATTGTAACTAAAACAGTAATACACTACTAATCCTTTTGTTACTGTTTTTTACAAAAAAGTGCCCTGATTTGAATAATTACCTTTCACTAAAATGGGTAGAATATTTTATTTTGTCACCAGATTACTTCTGATTCCAAAAAAAATAATCTTGAAGTATACTTATAATGAAAAATATACTGAATTTGGAGTCAGGAAGTCTAGCTTCTAGAATCTGAACTATCTCCTTCTATATTCAGACAATTTCAAACTTTCAATCATTCTACTCAGTCTTTTGAATTTAGCAGAAGCTTTCCACATGCAGCAGAAACAATACCTTTAAGTTTGAATTTTTATTTTTTCCCAACCTAGGGATATGCCATATGATACTCTCTTGTGATGCTGGACAGCAGCAGTAAACCACAACTCCTAGCCACCATCAAGATCATGAGGGAAAACAACTGATTCTGGACAAGATTTTATGTTGTTGACCTATGACATTCAATGTATCATGTATGTTAAGTTCATTTCCAAACTTAACATGGATTCATCGGGACTTAAACTCATTTTAAACTGAGGAACATCAGTAAGATTTGGCTAATTTCTTTTACATGCTTGAATATCAGTTTATTTTTAACAAGGTGGAACATTAATCCTTTTCTTTGAAGCTTCTGTCAGGATCAGATATAATAATGAATATGATTCATAAATATTTTATTATCATCTACTCTTAGAAAAATATTCAAAACTATTTCTTAACAAATTGTATTTCTATTTGATTATATACAGATAACACAGAAAGAATTATTAAATTCAAATTATTAAATATGGAAAGAAGGAAAAAGAAATGGAGCCAGTGTTTCTTGAGTACTCGACCATAGCATCATGATAGAAAAGCCAAGCGGTGCTTAGTACTCTAGTTCTTGAATAACAAACTTTTTAACGCCTTGACCTGAAGACAGGGCCTTACCACATCATCACTGCCTTCAAGAAGGAAACTCATCTTTTCCTGGTGCCATGAATTGTAGAACAAACAAAGTTACACCAAAATAGAAAAACTCTAGTTTTCTTCTACCACCTCAATCCTACACTATTTCCTCAAATTTTATTTTTACATGTATAAACTATTTATAACTAGACAATTTACTAATATCCATATGGCTCCACACCAAACTGTGAACAAAAGACTGTTATTTAAATTTGAATCCAGGTGTATATTTAGCTGAAATGCCACAAGAAATAAAAGGAAAAAAGAGAAACCTTATTCATTATGAAGATAAGATAATTACTTTTCAAAAATCATTGCTGATCCAATCCAAGAAGGGGCCACGAGGTTTAATTGTGGGTGTGCTATTTACAGATTAATTAGGACATTTAACTTCATTTTTTATACCACAGAATTAATCCCATAAAAATTAGTGATCTCAAAGGAGTTAGTTGTCAACTCTGACAGGATCTCTTTGCCACAATCTATTAAAATGCTGCTTTTATCTTGTCTTGCCTGTGTCATATTTTATGGATTTTTTCATAAACACTGCCTATACTTCATAAATGTCTCAATTTTCTAGTCTATTAACATTACTTCAAAAGCAATTGATAAAAGAGCAGGGCATGCATGAAATAATACACCAATAATGTGAAGTGCTGCAGGCAAGAACAGTGGGTAGGATCTGCACAGCTTGTGAGCTGAAACAATGAAAGGATGTTTTATCTACTACAATAAAGAAACAAATGATCATTTTTGATAGTAGAAAAAAGATTGTTAGTAATTGGGCATATGAAAAATGGTTTACACAGAAAATACAGCATATTTTGGAAAGGATAACTGAAAACGAGAAAATAAATCCACAAGTATATATTTACATTAAGGGGGGACTTTTCCCCTTTGGATTCTAAAGATGTAGTATATGACAGTCTCTACAAAGATGTAGAGATGACAGTCTGGTTCTATTTATAAGTGATATTTCCTTTGCATATATATATTTTAATAAACCTATAATATATATTATGTATTAACTACAATAAATACTATGTATAGTTTTTATCATTATAACCTCATTTTAGGATTTGGAAATTAATTTTTCTTTTAATGTATAGATGATAGATTTATGACATATTATCTATATTTTAAAAATCTTAATATATGACCTAGATTTATACAATGAAGTGAAAATTTTATCTGGATTTGTACCACAAATTTAATTTAACAATCTGACTTGTTGAAACTTATTCAGTTATTATATATTTAATTCAATTAAATGAAAAAGAATGGTAATTTAGCAAGGCACAAAAGTTCTTATGTTTAAAAATTTTATTCTTTATATTTTATGATCTTATTTAGCTAAATAGTGCCAGATATTGTTTGGGGTTTCATTCTTAAGATCTCAGGCTTTATAAATAGAATGGGCTTAGATTCCCATATATGCAAACCTACTATTTGCTTGTAATTATCTAAGTGTCTTCTTTCAAATTTATAAATATCCTAGTTTGGAAGACAACACACGAAGTCCCTCATTAAAGTATATGGTCAAATAATAGTATGAGGACTGTTTTAGTAATTCATATTTTCATAAATTTCTTTAAACTACATAGTACTATCTAAAATTGTGTGCTTTAGTATTAAGTTGGAAAAAGTCCTAGATTCTTGATTTATATGATTCTTTTCTTAACCTTTGAAATGAGATTCATTTTAACATTACTCAGTTCAAAAAATAATTTGAGGTACTTCTGTATAATGATTCATTTCTAAGACTTCCAAAGCAGATGTCTTTCTCACACTCTAGGCAAAGGTGATAAAAAGTTACTGAATATCGTAATATACTATCAGGCAGATAATGTAGCTGAGTAAAGTCCGGGACCTGGCATAATATGGTACCGTATGTGTCCGAGACCCTACAGGTTACGAGAGATCTTGATCGAGGGAATTCTTTATTTTTCAAATGTTGCAAAGATGAGAGCCTCAACCCTTAGTACTAATCCAAGGAAACAGTCACCAGAGCTATGTGGAACACATCCAGAGGTGAAAGATAATTCACAAGATAGTTTATTAACCTGTATTAGTTCCCACTCATCTTTCAGGCCCATTTATTTCTCCTTTCTATCTCAGAAAACAGTATAAATATTCACCCAGATGCTCAAGCCAAAAAACCTAAGGACTTTTCATATTCTGTCTTTTGTCTACTGTATCCATGAATAGACAGTGCCACTTCCACTCCTAGACCCCATTGCAGTCTACCTTCTGCTTTTAATCTCCTCGTGTACAATTGTAGTCCAAGCTGCCTTCAATGTTTTCTGCAGTTTTATAATAGTCATGCTATCTGGTCTCCCCACTTCTCCTCTTGTCCCATCAGGCACACTTTATTCTTCACATAGTATTCAAAATAATCACATAATTCAGTAGCTTCCAGTAAATTTAAAATAAAGTCTAAACTTCTTATTGTGGCCTCTGAAGAGGACATGATATGACCTTTGTCTACCTCATCTCCCACCATTCTCTGCCTTCCCATTGTGTTCTGACCACACCAGAGCTCTGTTCTTTGCCTTCATTTAGCATACCAACCTTGTTCTCATTTGCTGTTGTCTGACCAGGTCTGGTTTCTTTTCCACTCAGATAATATTTTCAGAGATCTACCCACCTTCTTCACTCCATCCTTTACCTTGCTGTCTCTAGTTTTAAACAAGCAATGATGAGTTGAAGATACCTTTATCAGATTTGGCAAATAGAAAAATAATAGCTAACATTTATTTAGCAAATACTATTAGGCACCTACAGTACTATAAGTGCTTTACATAAATTCTTCTCACAGCAGAACTATGAGATAGATGTTATTTTATTCTCTTTTTATTGACAGTACAAACAGCACAAAAATGATAAATAACAGGAAGTGGCAGAACCAAAATTTGAGTCAACATATTCTGGCCCAGGACTGCACTCCATCATGCTGCTTCATATGTAAAAGGTGGGTCATGCCCTGAAGTTAAGGAGAATTTTTTGATATTTGAAGGCCAACACTAGTACAGGAAAGATGCAGTAGGTCATCATTCAAGGACAAAGACTAAAAACAGCATTTATGAACACTAGAGCTCACTGTGGACAAAGCAGAAGCAAACCCTGGTACCAGACCAGGCACAAAGCTAAGTCAGCTAGTGAGTCCTTAGATAAATGCTGGCAGGAAGATGAAGAGGAGAGAAACAGGCTGCCAGGCAATGATCTTGTATCCATATTTCCTCGTCTTACAGGCCATTTCCTCTTCTCTCCTTTGCCTTGCTATCTCCCTTCCCCTCCTCCTCCTCTTTTCTCTATTTTTGTCTCCCATCAGTCTCTCTCTCTCTCTCGCTCCCTCTCTCTTTCTCTTTGACTTAGTTTTTGTACCTTTTGTGAGTCCATCCCTACATTTTCTTCCTAGGAAAACTTGTCCACATACATGATGACCTGTTACCACCTATGTATATGCAAATGACTCACAAATTTATAACCTTAATCTAGATCTGATATTCCTCAGAGAACCAGTCTTTTATATCTCCTTCCCATTTACATCTCTTCATGAATATATGAAGAGAAATCAACTTTAGCATGCCTCAAAGCAATTTATTATTTGTTCCTCATACTCAGGTGTTATAGTCAGGGTTTACAAGGAAAACAATTTAATATGGGACACATAATTTATAGGATTATTTTATAATAGTTCCCCAAAGAGTCAAATACAAGAATGCAGAAAATCTTTCAACACACTAGAGGCTCAAAAATCCAGCTGAGGGGCTGGATCCCACTGCAATGTCCTGAATGAATCCAGCTGAAGACCTAGAGCCCATAGTAACATCCTCCATGAGTCCAGCTGGAGCCCTGGAGCCCTGCACAATGTCTCATGCGATTCAGTATCAATGCACGGGGAAGGCCCACAGGTCAGTGATGGAAGCTAGAAAGTCTGTGCCAGCAGGGTGACAGATCTGTACCAGCAAGGTGAGGGATCTGGCCTGGAGCCAGGAAGCAGTGTTCAAAGTAAGGCCCAGAGCTCCCCTGAAAAGAACCACAATCATCCTCAGTGACAGCGAGGTCCGGAGATCATCCGAGGATGAGAATACCTGAGTTGGTATCAGGAAAACCAGCACAAGAAGTTTCTCCTAGAATCAGCATCACACTATCGGCCTCTCCAGTTCCCCTTTTATACAGTCGGCAGCAGTTCTCAGGTGAGCCATTCACACCCAGCACCATGCTGATTCAGTTCAGCTGGGTGTTACAAGTTAACCACCAGTTACCAGTTCGTCACACTGGGTCTTTTCCAATGTCCCTACCAGTGAGGCATACACACAAAACCTTGACAACACTCTTTAAAGGCCCTTTTCCTTATCCACATTTTTAATATCCAATTGTGATAAGCTAAATGATTTTTTTCCCTAAAATATCTATGAAATTCATTTGCTTCCCACCATGTAAGCCCTCATGGTGCTAATGCAGGCTCTCACCTTCACTCACTCAAGTGCGCCTGCAACCTTCTTTGGTGTCTCTCGGTATTAGCTCTAGATCTTCAGTCAATGATATTTTTAAAACCTGCATATTTGATTGTGTTAATCACTTTGTTCTTTTGCAATCTCATTAATTTATTCAGCTACATTGTGGCACCTGAATATAGACATTGTCCCTTATAGAGTTTAGACCTAGAAAAGAGGTACACACTGAATATACCAAATTATGATCATTTCAGATTCTGCAGACTACTATAAAAAACAAATGAAGATGCAGAAATCTAGACTAATGGTGGAGAGATCCATTTTAGATAAGGGAGTCAAGGAAGCGTTTCCCTCACAGAGTAGCTTTGTGAAAACTAAGGAGAAGAAGAAGGAAGAAGCCAAGGGGAGGAACGTGCAGTGAGTTTAAAAAAGAAATTGGAAATTGTCAGAGATAAAATAGAGAGAGGCAGGCTTTTGCCTTTGCCATCAAATAAAATAACATGTTATTAGTACATGTTTGGGATACATGATGAATATATTCACTATGGGGAATTGGTAAATATTGCATCTGAATCCTTTATGCTTTTCCCTCTACTCCCATTTATCCCTTCTCCCTCCATCCCTAGATCTTCTCCCCATCTGAAAAAAGGTCTACCTCCCTGTTTCCTAGCATCTATATTAAGAACTTAGTCAAGTCTGAAAAGAGATTCATGCAGATAAGCCCTGGCTGGTATTGTTCTTAGTGAAAGTAAGAGAAAAGATAGTGGATATGTACTCACCTTTCAAGGAGTTTTGTTGTAAAGGAAAACAAAAATATTGCAGTTGACAGGGAAAATTGGGTATAAGGAATAAAAAAACATTATTTTTTAAATTTCTAGTCATTACTGCATATTTTAATGTCAACAGGCATAATTCATTAAAGAGGGTAAAAATGAACACAAGACAGTGGAACACAGTTCAGGCTACAAGTCTGTGTTGGCAAGATAGGTAGGAACTTGAAGTGATTAGTGTTAAATAGGATCAGGTTTTTCTGTTGTGACCTAAGGAAAAGGGCAGTATTTAGGCCCCTTTGGGGATTTGATACTGGAAAGATGAAACAAGAAACCAAGTCACTGGGTTAGAGAAAATGAGATACAAGGTGGTTGTCAAGAGAATGAGAAAGCTAAAATACTAGGGAATATAGTAGGATTGGGAAGCCCTAACACCTGCTTAAAATGTATAATTGTATATTTGATGTTTTATCTGACCGTACTGTTAATTTTTTTTTTCCTCTAGCAGCATTCAGCAGCTTTGATAGGGATCCAAAGTAACTGGAGAGTTGGGTAAGTTTTGGGGATTTTAACAACAACAACCACAAAAAAAGTGTTAACAGAGTAGTGAGAGGGAAATTTTAGGATCTGATTAAAGTGATAAAGCCTGAAATACGATCAAGATAAGGAGGGATATAAGCACTGGTGGTGGTGGAAAGGGGGTTACAGAAAAAAGTGGTAAGGACAATGAATTTGAATGAAAATAAAATGTTTAAAAGATGTATAATAGATTAAGTGTTATGTAAAGTTACAAGGTGGTAGTTAGATATTTAAAATCAAGATTTTTGAATTATGTGATCACAAGGTAAATCATTGTTTCTCTAAGTTTTTGGACACACAAAACAGTAAGTCTTTCAAAAAACCTTCACACACATGTTCATATATAATATGCAATAGAAAAAAACTTTCGTGAAAAAATGTTTGCCTAACTTTGTTCAACAAAATTGATTTATCCAAGAATATGCCATCTGCTTGGCATCTGTGAAGGCCCACTGTCTGCGTAACACTACAGAGAGCATCACATGATGAGACAGAGAGAGTTCCAGCTCAGGCTTTACCTCTTGCGTTTCCAAAGCCACTGATGGGGCCCATTTTCATGCCTTCATCTAATTCTAATTACCTCCTAAGTCCTATTAATGTATAACTTTAGGTTTTAAGTTTCTAACACATGGGAAGTTACCAACAATGATGGGGGGATAACTGCATGGATAAATGCAGTGTAATAGGTGCCAAGTTAGTCCATGAATGAGCATAGTGTTAAGGTATAAGTACTTGACAGTATCAAGAAGAGAAAGTGGTAGTAGCCTGGTGGTGATTTGTGCTTCTTTCATGTCGGTAGGAAAGAAAATTCAACTCCCATTTTGAAGGATTCATAGAAAGATATGAATTTAAAGTATAATTTTGCTTCACTGTGAGCAAAAAACAAGAAAAAGTTGAAAGAAAGGGTCGTGGATGTGAAATGTTTCCAAAAGAATCTGATTTATTTAGGGTTGAAAGAAAAGCTTTGGAACACTAGAGGTGTGTGGAAGGTGGGGTCAAATGAAAATGACTTGGGAATCTTGTCCTCAGATTATAGGTAAATCTGCTCAGTCTTAATAGTAGTACAGAGAAAAGCGGGTGGTCAGTTCATAGCAGCCTCTTCTCATTCTTAGCTAGTTTGTAGAGATGAGATAATGGCATCCTAGGTTAAAAAGGGTGACTAATGGCAAAGTAGTTCTGGGTACTTCCTTTCAATCTTGAAGCACAATACATAGCAATAGACAGGAAGATTGGGGCCATGAGGAGAGGCCGTATCACTGAGCCCCTTGGACTAAACATGCGACAAGACTTTCATTCATACCTTACCTTGTCCCTGGGGTCTAGCTAGCTGCTTGTGCCAGGCCAAAGACCCAAAGATAATTAACTGGGAAGGAAGAGAATCAAAGTTAGAGCAAACCACTGGACTTGTTGGGACGTAGGGCCAACGGAGTAAGAGTGGGAATCTAGGTTAGAATGTGAAAGGGTTGATGGGGACTGTGCTCTCTCCTTTAATCATAGTTGTCGCCCGAGACAAATACTGTAAGGTAGTGATATACAGTTAGGTCATCTTAGGCAAAAAATCATAACAAGTTTGAAGAATCACCAGTAGGGAAGATCTCGTTCTGTTTCCATTTTAATTTTGTGCCAGTCAGGAATACCATTACATTCCTTTCACCTTCTCTATGCATTTACAATGCATATTCTTCATTTGTCTTATTAAGACTTGCATGCGAGAAATGATTTTATTTCCCTTACTGGATCACCATTCTTTGCAGAGTAAGACACCTTTGAGAAACCAATGAATTTTATCTTTCTGTCACAAAGGAATTTGGTGACTCACCTCTTAAAACTGCATTAACTCCTTCAGACCAAGAGGACATTTGTCAGAATTTTGGAGGAAGTCGTTTACTAAATGGTGCCCTCATTGCCAGAAGGGCTTAACACCCATAAAAGACAGAAACCACAGATTTCATTGCTCTTCTTCAGTGTTAGAAACAATTAGGATTAATTATATGTTTTTATGTGGAAGTGATGGTATGAATTCAAATGACATGTAGGAAAAGGAGATAAGACTATTTTTTAACTGAGTAGTTCTGGTTTAGGTCCATTATAGCTGCACAATGTTGTTATGAGATATGAGGAGATAACTAAATTATTCATATTATAATTTTATGTGTGTTCTATTCTTTATTTTTCCTGTAAAATGTCCCTATTTGTTACTGAAAGTATCATGTTTTATAAAGAGATTTATGTTAATTACACAGAAAGATGTGTTACTCAGAATAGCAAATTCTATAGTGGATTTCAGTTTTCTAATGTGTGAGCTCTATGGTGTAGAATATTTCTTGCTAATGGTTCATGCCGTCTATATATCTAGTGATCTTTGAACTCTGTGTTCATTATTATGGTTATAGCTGTACCCAAATGGCAGCATATTATTAAAATATGAGGTAATGATTGAAGAAACTAGATCTAATTATGCTTCTGAAAGAAAACAAACCTTCTAGGGATAAGTTTTGGAGGCAAAATAATACTTCTTAAACGTTAGGCTGAAGTAAACACATTATGACAGATGAGAAATGCCAGATTTTAAAAGAGAGGAAGAGACCGAACACAGTGTCAAAGGGCTATTTGAAAAAGAATTGCTTATTTCAGAAAATATATATTTTAAAAAATAGGAAATTTCCTAGCATTTCCTTTTAACTGATTTGAATTTTTATCATCCAAATGAACATATAAATTTCTTTTTATTTCAGTGATCTCTAAAACCCTGTTTCTACCAGTGAATAGAGTTCTAACGAAATTTCCACTATTAACATAGCCGGTAACCCCATTTCTGTCAATAAAGGGTAGAAGCCTGAAAAAAATAATGAGGACTATCCCTGTCATCAACTGAACCATTTCTATTATCTGAATAGTCCTGAACATTTAGTGGGAAGCAGCCATCAAATCTTCTCATATAGAAGTACAGAAATGCTGTAATATCTTATAACAGAGCACCAGACTTGGAGGCTGATTTTAAGTCTTGCATACTGAGCAACAGCAGGTCATGGATCTACTGAACATCTGTCTAGAAAGAGATATGTTCATTATCACTTAGGGCCAAGTAATTAATTTATATGTGTAGTCTATTTTTAAGTGTAATAATAGTTTACTAATACTTCCAGGTATCTGGAATGTGTTTACTTTGGATGCAACTGTAAAGAATGTGGGTTTTTTTTTTTTTAACACAATAACATTTTTACTAGATACTATTTTTCAAAAATTATTTATAAAAATGTGTTTTGGGATTGCATGAATATTTAGATATTTGTGCTGATATTTTTAAATATACACTGATAATTCTTTTAGGGGTAAGTTTTGAAAGATCTCATGAAATACAGGAAATAAAAGTGCTCATATGAGAAAGAAAGAAAACTAGTAAAACATTCATTAGGGGAAAGCAGTAGCTGACCTAGTTTAGAAAAGAAATATTGAGTAAACAAAATAATGAAAGAAGAGAACAAAGTTATATGGGAGAGGAAATAAAGAAATAAAGATAAAGAGGCAGCAGCTAAGATTCTGCCAAGCACTTCGTGAGTCCCAAATGGGCAGAGGTGGTTCTGTTGACTCAAGAGACAGCAGCTAAGAAATAAAGATTGCCTCCAAAGAGAAGAAAAATAAGACTCAGGGAAAAAATATATATCGTAAAAAGGCATTGCCCTGACAACATGATTTCCCATTAAACTTTTTCAAAACATCATTCTTTATATCTGCATTGTCATCCATGAGGCAACAAGGCTAATCTGTCTGCTTTAAGCTCTAAGATACTAAAATACCATCTTTTGAAACTGAAGAGTTAGGAGGATACCCTGGAAAATTGAAAACGGGTATAAGAACATTAATAGATTAAGAAAATTTAAGCTATGTTTCCTTTAATTTCTACTTTCATGGTAATATTTTGTCTTAAACAAAAAATTAAAATAGGAAATAAAACACAAAGATTAACAAATTAGATGCCTCCATACACAAAGACAATTTAAGGGTGGGATGCTGTAGAGTTTTATAATAATTTAGAAATCTATAGGATGAACTGTGATTCTTGGTTATACTTTACTTGGATTGCTAGCTAATCTTTATATATTTTTCCTGCTTATTATTGATAATCATGTTATAGGTATGTTTTTATTTTAAATTATTATAAAATTATAAACACTTGCTTTTTTAAAGTAGCAATGGGCTGATTTACTGTGATACTGTGTTTTCACTTCTTTGAGGATTAAGTTAATTTTCTCCTTATGGTTTTGGAGCTAGATAGACTTACACACCGCCTTACTCATTATTTTAGACAAATGTGACTTGTGTTGGGATTACATGAGAATAGGATGATTTAATTATTTATTTTACCTCCAAAACTCAATTGTAATTAGTCAGAGTATACATGCACCAAAAAAATCACATAAACCAAAAATGACAAACACACCTACCTCTCTGGTAATACAACTATGGTATGCACAAAGGGCCATGCTTTAAGTGGCAGGGAGAGGGACCGAAGTAGGTAATTATTTGTAGCCATGCTTTTATTGTTGTTCAAAATGAGACAGACTAACAGTGGCAGCAGTCATTTTGCTGAATCAAAGTCCATGTTAGTCGCATTATACACTGCCACAAAAGGTTGTTAAGGCTGGTATTAGCATGTACCACTGAGGACATTGGAAGGACTCGATCTGTCACACTAAATCGCCTTCTTGCCCTCAACCATTGAAGTCTCCAGCTCCTCTGACATGTTCTTTCATTAATGGCCTGGCCTTGACAACTGATCCTAATTGCCTCTGAACCACACTTCATGTATTATTGGTGTCTGCCTGCCCTGGTTCATGTCAACAAGCCACAGCACGCACAGGCTGTGCCCAGTGCCTTTGCCGGAGAGAAGTTCACAGCATCATAGTCCGCAGAAGGACTTCGGTCTCGCTGGGGAGTAAAGTAGAAAGCTGAGGATCTTCCTGTCTCTTTCTAGTAATACCTTAGTGTTGATTTGGCTGTGTATGTATTAAATTTATCTAACAGCTCAGTAACGCAATTAAGCAACATCCATTAAGGCACAGATAAAAATGCTGACTTCAATTTGACCTTATTGTAGTAACTGATAAAATTTGTGTTCACTGGAAAATTCTTTTCAACTTTATTCAGTACAGCTTACATTCATTTACAGCTTTAATTAGTGCAGCTTACACTCCTTTGGTTTTTGGCTATGTGTAACAATTTCAATTTGAAAAAAGGATAACAGTTTTTAAAAGTTTATAATGTTATGTACTTTCCAGATAGATGTACTCTTTAGACCAGAACTCTCCAAAAGCAAATTATTGAAGATCCAAAAAGAATATTTTAGTATTAACACTTATCAATAGAATTATATTTATCACAGTTTTTGAGAAGCTAAAATAATCAATTATCATGCATTACATGTATTGAAAAGCCTTTATTTGGTTCTGACATTTCAGGAAACACAAAGGACAAAATAATTAGATATATTTTAATTTATGAATTGAGCTATTTGCTTACAGAAAAAAAATTTTAAAATACAAAACAATATTGGAAAAGCTCAAGATATTTACCTAATTTTTTTTTGGAAGTGTCTGTCAGTTTTAAAATTTACCTTATTGTATGACAATTTCTTACAATTATATCGCTCTGAACAATAATATGAGATTCTTTCCATCTTTCATCAATTTTTATTTATTGAAGGCAGTTTTCTGGTGAGGCTTTTAAGCATGCAAGTTCTACTCATCATCATAAAAAATAAATCATAGAAGCTCTTTGGTGCTAGGTATCATTTTTAGCCTAATCTAGACAGTGACATTTGGGCCACTAACAGCATAATCATGGTTATTGCTACAAATTGCTCCATGTTTGAGTTTTAATGTTATAAGTAAATTATGCCACCGGATAAAATATATGTTTCTTTGGGAATTAAACATGTTTATTTCAGCAATGTACCCATGGACTGTAATCATAGACTTTAGGCTTCTTTCATGTAGCAATACTGCCACCTTCTGAAGCCTATAGGAATTGTTCTCAAGGTTAGCTGTCTTCCTTTTAAAACACTTTGAATGGCCGTTTACAGTAACCAGCAGCAAAAATATTTCTGATCAAAAGCACCTAAGCCTAGTAAAGTGTCTTTTTTTGTAAATTACATGTTTGACTTGAGCTATTCATTTTAAATAGTTAGAAATAGATAAGGTATCCAACAATCAGTAAATATATTATTTCTTCCTTTATTTTGGAAAAAATCTTTTTTGAGGGGAGTTTTAGAACTATATTGACAATGTGGGATTTTTCATTTAAAAGCTAAGTTGAAATGAAGTTAATTCTGGTTTGGAAGTTGCATAGCAAGAAGAGTTTCTTGGCAGAAGTGGGGCAGGGGGGACCACAGCTGGGGTTGTGAGGAGATGGCAAATATTTTCCTATCATTCAATCAGACAGTATGCCCTTCAGCAGAACAACAAGCTCTCCTGATTCTTTAGAATTAGTGAGATTAGCATGAAGCACATAATGCAGGATGATGGAATTTGTCATAATTTGCATTGTCCTGGAAAAATGCAGGTTGATAGAGCGATGCATCTTGGAGCATGTCATGTCCCACGGGCAGGTCACAGAGGAAGCTTGGCAGAAGTAATTTTGTGATATGTGCATCAGTTGCAAATGCTTCATAAGCTATTTGTCAAAATAAAATAAAATAAATAGGAAGAAGTTAAGAATATAGAGAAAATAGGGTTATTGTGAATGTATCTCAAAGAATTGAGTATGCCATCCTCCAATATCACATTCTCAATATTAAACAAAAAATGCATAACATGAATGATTTCATTCCCCTCCTGGCTTTAAATTCCCAGACACTTACTAAGTCTTTCTTTTTTCCATAGTCTAATAGTAAAATCTTAGAAAACACATGTGTGTTCCTACAAATATTTATGCCTGCCCCTTACAGAAATTATAAAATAATTTATTAGGAAAGGTTTTCTGAAAGATTGCTTCTTACCTTTCTGATTTTCCAACTGCATATAGGAAAGGATAATAGCTACACAGCTGATAAAAACAGACATGACAATGTTACTTATTTGCAGCATCATTTCTAGAAATGGGCATATAGAATTCAGACAAGCAAAGAGAGCAATGTAAAGTATTGTCCAGGGCTTATTTATGGAGCACCTACAGTGATGCTTCTGTCTTTGATATTTACAAATTTTGTCTGCCCAAGAACATTTTAACTAGTGTTTGTAGGTTATGTTATTTATCATTTCAATGTCTGCTTCTACTGCAAAAGACATTTTGCAATGTCTCCTTTATTTGTCTTTATACATCTCAAAGAAAAGATTAATGCTGGCAGCCTAGTAACACTGATCTTTTATGACAGTTGAACATTTGTGGGTTGAGGGTCTAATAAGAAAAAAATTTAAGTAAGGAGTTTAAGGAAAATGAAAATATCACTTGTGAGTATCTGGCTTATAATAAAAATGTTTCTTCTTACTATCATGTTAAATACGAAGAATACTCATTTTTCAGATGGTTATAATTGTAGAATTAAGCTTTATGAAGACTAAAATTACCCTAGGGCACAACTCAACATGAATAAATCTTTCAACACTCAGTTGAAAACACGATACATGTGAAACTAATAACGCCTTACAATTATAAGGAAATCAAGAAGAACTGTGTGAAAATTTTAGGAGGTACTATTTATTGAGTTCTATAACATGAAAGTGGCACTATATAATGTTAGCTCAGACCATTTTAAATCATTTTTGTTTGTAAAATAGCCTTCTATAAAGCCTCATGTTTTAACATTTGTTCCTCTATTTCTTCAAAACATTGGTTTCAAACAAACTGTTTACTAATCAGTGCTAACAACTGCTTTATGGTACCAACTGGAAAAAAACTAGATTTTTAATGAACTTTATTTCCCCAATATATCATCTCATAAAGAGCTGTATTAAAATCTCGAAAACATTTTTTAAATGAATTCTCTTTTCTGGGTTATAACATTTTGGCCCAATTTCAGCATTGTGGCTATAACAGAATGTTCTGCAAAATATTTATTCATTAGGGTTTGACATTGTAAGATCCATTTTCATTATCTTATACCACATTTTAACTATTTTATCCATTCTCTTGTTTTTGCTGTATACTGCTGTAAAAATAAAAGGCACCTGTCGCTTGTCCTGTAAAATTTTGTTCCTCACTGGAATAAACTTCTAGTACTAGATGACTTGCCTTGGTTAAATAGAGTTCCCACTCCCCCTTAATTGAAAAACCATAGTATTCTTAGATAATCTTCATGGGATAAAAAGAAAGATTCTAGTTGACATCCTATGAATTATTAGTTGGTTTTTAAAAAGAGAAGTAGAACTTTTTAATCACCCATTTCCCCCAAATTTTAATACATGAAGAATTTATTTTTACCTAAGTCTTAAAAACCAAGTAAATTTGATAGTGTACTAGACAGATCAATGCTTTTGCAGTGTCTTTAAGCTTTACAATTCTGTTACTCTAGGTTGTGACCTATAATCTCATGACCCTCGTTTAACTCTCCAAGTCTTACGAGCTGTTCTTTCAGTCATCTGTTCACTCAGCCAGTTTATGCCTCCATGCTTTATGGTGGTTCTTCTATGTCCTTTAAGGATGACATGCTGGAGTATATTTCCCATAGGGATAGAGAGAGAAGTGAGCAAAGAGGTCCCAATCAACGAATTTAAAGGATCTCATCCAGAGTTAATGGTATTGCCACTCTGTGAATGAGTCTCAGAAAATGAAGAAAAAGCTAAAGGAATTAGCTTATTAACATGCTCTCATCACTTCTGGATGGAAACAGTTCTTAGTGATTGCCTGGAAATTCATTATTGCTGCATTATCAAAGTACTTGGTAATCCTCATGTTAACAGAAGGTTATCTAGTTTATGACCTTTGCCTGCCTCGTCTGTTATGCAATCCAAATCACTAATTTATCTGAGAATAAATTGTTTGTTTTTGCCCAGGATAGGTAACTTGAGGAAGCATACTATAATTGTTTTCCATTCTGGCTTCACCAACTTGTCTTAAATAAACTTAAAGCCTCAAATGTGTTTGGATTTTTTTTTTTCTATTTTGCCACGGCTTAAACAGTAGCCTTTATCAGCTTTTACTTTCATTTCAGGAATTTTTTTTAAAGGATTATGTAGGACAAAAAAGAAGTCTCAAAAAAAAGCAAATCAAATATACAATGATAATTGAGTGAACCACAGATCAGAAAAATGGGCCATAGACACATCCATTATAGATATTTCAAGACCAATAGATAAACTTCCTTGGATAACATAGAATTTTAGCTAAATATCCAATGTGTAAAGAAAAGAGATAATCCCCTGCACCTCAGCAGCCATTGGGATGGTTGGCCCTTCTTCCCCCACATCTGGAAGACCTCAGCAGCAGTACCATTGGCCACCCTTCCCCTATAGCCAGAAGACCTCAATAGCCATCAGATCATCAGTAACTTCTTCCACCACCTTCAGTACCTTGGCGGGCTGGTGGGAGACCTGGCAACCCTTCCCCTCAATCAGAGAACCTCCATGGGCCAGCAACCGTGTGGTGAGTTTTCCCTTATGTAGAGGGTCTCAGTGGGTCAACAGGAGCCAAAGTGAACTCTTCCCCCAGCTGTAAGACCTTGGCAAGCCAACAAAAGTATGGATAAGTCCTTCTTCCATACAGAGAACTCTGAGTGGCTTGGCAAGAGTGCCAATGAGGCCTCCCCTACCTAGAGGAACCCAAAAGATCTTATGAGACCCCTGGTGACACAATAGGTTCCTGGATGAAGCACATACTATAGACAAGTGGGCATGGCAGCCTGGAACAGCCTAAAGCCACAGTAACAATAAGAGCTGAGAGTTGGCTTACATCAGTACTCCTCCCTAGTCAGCCTAGGAAGAATATAGGACTCACCCAACAGACCCTGCAACAGGAATTCAGGTGACTGTCCCTCCCCTACATTGTATGACCCAACAACTGGGCAAATGTTAGCCACACAATAGGACCGTAAGGCACATACATGGACGGTTGACACTAGTGGGATTGAAAAGACCAAAATATTAACCCAAGAGGTGAAAATGACAAAATGAAAAAGCAATATGCAATCTCAAATGTCCAGTCCATCAGGAGCAAGTACAGGAGACATTGAAATAGAGAACAATGGAAGTCATATACTTGAAATTTCAGAAAAGAGAGCAGATGAAATAAAGAAACAAATCCATGAGGCTAGAGAAGAAATCAGATTGAAATAATCTCTCAGGTAAAGAAAGAAATGACAATCTTAATAAAGCTGTTGCTCAGCATAGCTAGAAAAGACATGCATAAAAAGGTACAGGAGCATGAGAAAATGATGGGAACCTTGAATGAAAAATATAGGAAAGAAATAGAATGCAGAAACAAATTCAAGAGATATCCAGTAAATTAAAACTTGAAAGCTAGCAAACCACTTGAATGAAACTGAAGATAGATTTTCAGATCTTGAAGACATGATTGCAGCTAGTGATCACAAAAGGAAAGAACTATTTAAAAATAAAAAGTATCATAAAATAACAGTTTAACAGCCTCAAGATGATGCAAAAAATTGTAAGATTTATAAGTGTCAGTGAAAATGCAGGAGTCAATGCAAATGACATTAAAAAGAAAGATTCATAGAAGTAATAGCAGAAAATTTGCCAAGCATGGGGAAAGAGTCTGATATGTAGATAAGTAAGGTATGTAGTATTCCAAACAGTCAAACCAATATAAATCTACACCTAGACATACAATGATCAAGATCACAGAAATTCATCATAAACACAGAATACTAAGTGCTGCTAGGGAAAAGACACAACTCAACTATCAAGGAAAGCCTATTAGAATCACAGAAGATTTCTCAACACAAAGCCTCAAGTCAAGACGAGTTGGAGTAAAGTATTTCAAGTACTGAAAGAAAACAACTTTCAACACAGATTGAAGTACCCTACAAAACTTCCTTTGAAGATTAATGTCAAAGTAAGGTACTTCCATGAAAAGAACAACTGAAGAAATTCATGTCCACAAAACCAAACCTAGAAATAATACTGAAAGATATACTAGAAAGAGACAAAAATGACTGTAATTCCCAGAACAATGACAGAAAGAAACCACGAGGTGGGACAAACAAGGTAGAAAACAGGAATCAACAAGAGGAAAATAACATGAAAAACATAAGCCAATACATATCAGTTATAACCATCAATATAAATGGCCTCAATTCACCAATTAAAAGAAATAGGTTGATGGAATAGACCAAGAAACACAATCCAATAATATGCTGTATGCAAGAAACACATCTGACTTAAAAGGAAACTCATACACTGAAAGTCAAAGGATGGAAAACAATATTCCATGCAACAGGAGCACAGAAAAGAGCAAGGGTAGCTATTCTATTTGCAGAAAGTATAAACCTCAAACCAAAAATTATCAAAAGTGATAAAGAGGGTCACTACGTACTTGTTAGGGGAAAAATTCAAGAGGAAGAAATAACAATCATAAATATATATGCATCAACTACAGGAGCCCTAAACTATAGACAACAAATACTAACAGAAATGAAAAATCAAATACAGAATAACACAATTGTCACAGGGTCCTTTAATAATCCATTGTCACAAAGAAATAAATCAACTAGACAAAAAGTCAACAAAGAAATAACATAATTGAATTAAACCTGTGAACAAATGGACTTAATAGATGTTTTCAGAGTGTTCCACCAAATAATATAGGAATATACATTCAGTTGCATGGGACATTCTCTAAAAGAGACCATGTATTAGCCCACAGAACATGCGTAAGTAAATGCAAAGGGTTAAATTATCCCATGCATTATTACCTGACCATAGTGCACTTAAGTTGGAAATTAATGGCAAAAGAAACTGCAAAAGCTACATAAACACATGGAAATTAAATAACAATCTATTGATCAACCAATGGGTTACAGATGAAATTAAGGAAATTAAACAATATTTACAATTCAATGAGAATGCAGATACAACGTATCAACAACCGTGAGGTGCATTGAAATTGGTCCTAAGAAGGAAATAAATAACAATAAATTGTCACATCAGAAAAACAGAAAAAGCACAAATAAAAAACATCATGCTGCACCTCAAGTGTGAAGAAAAATAAGAGCAAGTCAAGCCAAAAACTCATAGAAGGGAGGAAATTATAAAGATTAGAGCACAAATGAACACACTTGAGACAAATAAAACAATACAATGATTAATGAATCAAAGAGTTGGCTCTCTGAAAGAGTAAACAAAATGGATAAACCTCTGGACAACCTTATCAAGAAAAAGAAAGAAAAACTCAAATTCATGCAATGAAGAATCAAAAGTGTGCAATTACTACTGAACCTGTGGAAATTCAGAAGATCATCAACACCTACTTTGAAAATGTTTATTAGCATATGCTGGAAAACACAGAGAAAATGGAAAGATTCCTAGAAATGTATGAATTACCGAAGCTGAATCAAGATATAAAAATTTGAATAACCCAATTTCAGCTAAAGAATTTGAAAACACAATTAAAAACTTATCAACGAAGAAAAGCCAGGTCCTGATGGATTCATGGTTGAATTCTACAAGAAATTTAGAGATTTAATGCCAATACTCATCAAACTCTTCAAGGAAATTGAAAGGCAATAATCTTCCCTAATAATCTTCATTCTCAGAGGCAAGTATTACTCTGATAACTAAACCAGAGAAAAACCCAATCAAAAAGAACTATACACCAATTTCCCTAATGAACACTGATGAAAAAATTCTCAATAAAATACTAGCAAATACAATGCAGCAAATCATAAAGAAGATTATATACCAGGACCAAGTGGGATTTATTCCAGGAATGCAGAGATGGCTTAATGTATGAAAGTCAATAAATGTAATATACCACATCAACAGAACCAAAGAGAAAAATCACAGGATAATCTCAATAGAAGCAGAAAAAGCTTTCGATAAAGTCCAACACCTGTTCATGATAAAATCCCTAAAGAGAATTGAAACAAATGGTATCTACCTCAATCTGAAAAAGCCCATCTAAGACAAACCAACAGTGAAGATCATACTAAATGGCCAAAAACTGAAAGATTTCACTATAAAATCAGGAACAAGACAAGATGTACACTATATTCAACATAGTTCTGGAAATATTAGCCTGAGCAATTAGATAAGAGAGAGCAATAAAAGGAATAAGGACAGGAAAGGAAGAAGTTAAATTATTACTACTTAAAGATGACATGATATTCTACATAGAAGGCCCAAAAAATCCAACAAAAGACCACTAGAGCTAATAAGCAAATTCAGCAATTTAGCTGGATACAAAGTCAACACTTAAAAATCTATAGCATTCTTATACACAAAGAACAAACTCACTGAGAGAAAAATTATGGGAAATAACACCTTTCGCTATAGCATCCAAAATAATGAAATACTTAGGAATAAACCTAACAAAGAGTGTAGAAGACCTATACACTGAACATTATACTTTGTAAAAGGAGATTGAAGAGGAGGTCAGAAAATGGAAAGATATCCCTTACTCTTGGATAGGAAGAACCAACATAGTAAAAATGGTCATACTCCCAAAACTGTTATCCCATGCACCCATGTTTATAGAAGCACAATTTGTAATAGCCAGATCTTGGAAACAACCTAAGTGCCCATTAACTGAGGAATGGATAAAAAAAAATGTGGTACTTTTATACAATGGAGTACTAAGCTATAAAGAATGATCACATTGAGATATTTATAAATAAATGGATGCAACTTGAATCTATACTCATAAGTGAAATAAATCAAACTCACATGTATAAATACTCTATAGTCTCCCTAGTGTAAGAAATGGTAAGAGTACATAAGATTTTATGGTAATCATGGTTAACCATTATATTGCTTTGAAGTCTTCTGTTTTCATTCATTGTTTGGAATGGTTTTATTCTATTTTGTTTGATCTTAATATATGTGATGGTATGAATAGTTACTTTTAAGAAAAGACAATATGGCAGCCATTGTTGATTTAATACCATGTTGCTCTTCCATGCTTTTGTTTTTCTATTACCATTGGTTCTCTCATGTTGTGTCTTATTGGATTTCAATATGTATGATAGTATAAACAACTTTTTATGGAAAATGAGATAATATAGTAGCCATTGTTCATCTTCAGTTATTTGGTTCAAAATGCCTTGTAATACTCTCATTCTCTTGAGTGGTTTTATTCTATTTTGTTATGTTTGACATTATTGTGTGTAAAGCTAAGCTCAACTATTTCAAAGAAAGAGACGTTATGATAGCTACTGTTAATATCCAATTGTCTTTCTGTGAAGTGCTGTGTTGCTTACATTGTTCTGTTCTGATCTGCTTAGATCTGCTCTCTATTGTTTTATTCTCTTTAAAATAATTTTAAAAAGATTTAATGGAATCCCAATCAAAATACCATTAACATATCTCACAGATTTATTTATTTATTTCTTGGTACCGAGGATTGAACTCACAACCTTGCACTTGCCAGGCAAGTGCTTATACCGCTGAGCTAAATCCCTGGCAAAAATCTTTTTTTTCCCCTTGGTACTGGGGATAGAACTTATGACCTAGCACTTGCCAGGTAGGCACTTATGCTGCTGAGATAAATTCCTGGCCCTTACCTCACAGATTTGAAGAAAACATTCCTAAAATTCATTTGGAAGCCAAAGAGACCTAGAATAGCAAAGGCAATTCTGGGCAACAAAGGCAAGGCAGGAGGCATCACAATTCCTGACTTGAAATTATACTACAAAGCTACTGTGATAAAATAAGCATGGTACTGGAAAAAAAAAAAACAGACCTGAGGATCAATGGAACAGAATAAAAGATGCAGACACAACTACAAAGACACTCTGCCAGCTGATATTTAACACTGGAAGAAACATAGCCTCTTTATTAAGTGGTGCTGAAAAAATTGGATTTCCATGTATCAGAGACTGAAATTAGACCTATGCCTATCACCATGCACTAAACTAAAGTCAAAATGGATCAAAAAATCTAAATATTAAAATAGAAATACTAAATCTACTGGAAGGCCAGGTATGTAAAAATCTTTAAGACAAAGGGATAGGTAAAGAGCTCATGAACAAAATGCAAACTACATGGAAAGTACTTCAAAGAATCAACTGGGATCTCATATTATTGAAAAGCTTTTGCATATCCAAAGAAATCACCAACAGAGTGAAAACTCACAAAATGGGAAAGAATTTTAGCTAGCTATCCCTCTGACAAAGGACTTATATCCAGAACATATAAAGAATTGAGAAACATCAGTTTCCTTAAATTCAAAGACCCAATCCAAAAATGAGCATCTGATATGAACATTCAGTTCTCACATGAAGAAATACAAGTGGCAAATAAATGCATAAAGAAATGTTCAGCATCACTGGTCATTCATGAAATACAAATTAAAACAATATTGAGATTTCATCTTATTCCAGAAAGAAAGCCTGCTATCAAGAAATCAATCAATAACAAATGTTACTGGAGATGCGGGGAAAAGGAATACTTCTTACTGTTGATGGGAGTGTAGACTGGAGCAACCACTGTGGAAATCAGTATGGAGATTCCTCAAAAAACTAAAATTGGAGTCCCATTCTATACAGCTATTCCCCTTCTGGGTATTTCCTCAGAAAAATTGAAAAGTTAGTGTCACAATGATATATGGGCACTCATGTTTGTAGCAGCACAATTTGTAATAGCTAAAATCTTGGAAACAACCAAAATGCCATCACCCACAGAATGAATAAAAATGATTTGATATTTTTATACCATGAAGTATTACTCAGCAGTAAAGAAGGATAATCTTGACACTTTCATAGGTAAATGGAGGCAACTTGATGCTATACTCATAAGTGAAATAAATCAAACTCACTTTTGTAAATATTGTATTGTCTCCCTAGTGTAAAAAAAATAAACTAATAGAGTAATAAATCCAAAGTGTATAATGGATATTGTGATAATAGGAAAGAAGTTGTCAGAGAAAAGAAACAGATTACCTATAAAGGTAAGCCCATCAGGATCACGGCTGACTTCTCCACACAGACCATCAGATCAAGAAGAGCTTGGAGCAAAGTATTCCAAGCCCTGAAAGAAAATAACCTCCAGCCCAGATTGATGTATCTGCAAAACTGTCACTAGAAATTAATGGGGAAACAAGATGCTTCCATGACAAAGAGGAACTGGGGTAGTTTGTGACCACCAATCCAATCCTACAGAGAATGCTGAAGGACATTATAGAGAGAAAAAAATACCAGGATTTTAGGAACAGTGGCATAAAGGCCTCAATGAGTGGGGCAGGCAATAGAATGAAGGAGAAAAGTAGACAAACAAAGGCAGAAAAATAGCATAGCAGAAATAAGGCAGAGAAAGATAACTAGAATCTCTAACATAGATGGCCTTGATACACTATATTGTTAGTAGTGCACCAGGATTTAAAACCTACATTACTCACACTACTCTGCTTAGATGCATTATATTCTGTTCCAGTCATTCTACCTGTACTAGATTTGAGGGCACAGACAGTAATCCCAAAAATAACAGGATATAGTACGGTAAGCATCCTTAATTTTCCATTAACTTAATCTAAAGCTCTGTAAAACCTGCACTGTTTTACCATGACTGATTGTAATTGAATCTGGTTTGTTAGATCACTGTTTTGTATTGATAGATTTTATTCAAAGCTGTTATGATTGATAGTATCAAGTCTGAGAGTATAGGCAACTGCACTGAAGATGACAAGATTCACTAGAATATCCACTCTGGTTTGATTATTACCTGCCTTTGAAGTTTTATACTGTCTAC
>PVLA01007601.1:0-75695 GCA_004027455.1 Hydrochoerus hydrochaeris | reverse complement strand
TCTATATTCAATTATATTGCTATATTCAGTTATGCCTGATGATATAGACAATTCTATTGAAGATAATAAGAAAAAACATAGTAAGCATTGTAGATCACCTTGTACTGTGGTTTTATATGACTTTTTGGTTTCATGTTTTTGTAGGAATTTGTTTTGTTTTGTGTTGCTGTGTTTTGTTTTTCCCTCTAATGCAGAAAGGATAGAAATACATGTAGAGACTCATGCATGCATAGCTGTTTACACTCTCACTGTTTGAATATCTACTTTGTATGCTTTAATTTTTTAATTTGAACAACTAATTCTAAGAGGACATTATGTAATTTATCAATTAGTGATTTCTTATTGTTTATCTTTTTTTTGAAATTCTATATTATCTCTGCCATTTACATGCTTTGGTTTCTCTTTAAATAAAAAATAATAAAATTTATGCTTAATGAAATAAAACATCTGAATTACCACAAAAAGATAAAGAGAGCCAGAAAAATCACTAGTTTTATTCGTGAACAACCATTTTCCTCATTATAAAATTTCCTCAGAGTTATTCTGAAATAAATATATGGTTTTCCAGGGCATTCAGGAGTTGTTTCAGACCATGTACCCACACGTGTATGTGTATACTATCTGCCCAAAAAATAAAAGTAAACATCTTTTTTGCCAGAAATGCTAGACATTGCTTCTTCCTGAGTTTGAAGCTATTTTGGCATTGCTGATAGGATTTTGGAGGGTCCTTCCCTGTATGTGGAAGACAAGGAAAGAGTGTATGTGTAATGCATCGGTCACTCAGCATCACCAAGAGAATGGGGAGAGCTGGTAATAAGAAGACACGAGGTTCACTGCTGACCAGAAAGGGTAGCTAATATGATAGTCAAGGGCTAAGAAAAGACAGCATTCTGCTTCAAAACCATACAACTTCTGGTTGAGAAAACCAGAATGTAAATGGGAAAATAAGTGAAGACCAACTCCACTAAAAACTACATTTTTTTCTGACTACTAAAGAAACTGGTTAGAAGCCAAATTCAAATCTATGGAGACTTGGTATCTTTCTTGTGCTATACTCAGGGGTTTATTATTTAGTCCTCACAGTCATTCATTTATTGAAAATTGTTATCCCATTTTCAGGTACTGAAACTCAGCTTTAAAGAGGCTAAATAATTTGTCTGAGAACACACACCTGCTATCTGGTACACTAAAGATATTATTTCTAGTGGAGGAAGATATTATTAAACCTCATGTGATTTCAAACCTATTCTCTTACGCTGGACATTTCAAGTTTAGGATAAAAAATTGAGCTTTTAAATAACCTTCTTGTAGAGACTAAAGTGTAAAGTATAAATAACAAAAGCAAGTAACAGATTGGATGATTAGTTTTATTTGAGGAGAAAACAGAATTGGAAATAGTCTTAGAGAAGAAAGGATGAATAAATTGGATATTTTATAATTAAGTATCATGATTTTTTGTTTTAAAAACAAAACAACAAAAAAGAATAAAAATGATGAAATAGAATTTCAAAACAAAATAATAGGAAATTAACACTAGTTAGTATATTACATATGGTTTTTTAAAATTTTATTTAAAGAGAAAAAAGCAAAACAGAAAAAGGATAGATAATAATACAGAATTTAAAAAAAAAGCAGTAACAAATCACTAGTTGACAAATTACATATTGTCCTCTTAGAAATGTGCAAGTTACAAAATTAAAGCATACAAAGTGGACATTCAAATAGTGAGACTGCAAACAGTTCTGTTCAATGATCCAACAAAAACTTAGTAATATGGTTATCAATCTTAACACTTAAACATACATGCAGTTATATCCTTTAGAGCACTTTCTTTTCCTCTCTTTTTTACAATAGCAATTACACATTTTGGGTTTTATTACTCCTACAGTTCTTGTTACTTTTTACACTAGAGACACAATATGATATTTATAAATATGATTCTTATTTATTTCACTAATGAGGATAGTCTCAAGTTGTCTCCATTTACCTATGAAGGCCTCAAGATCATCCATTTTTATAGGTGAGTAATATTCCATTGTATAAAAATGCCACATCTTTTTCATCCATTCTGCAATAGATGGGCATCTTTGTTGTTTCCAAGATTTAGCTATCACAAATTGTGCCACTATGAAAATGGGTGCAAATATATCACTGTGATACGAACTTATCAGTTCTTCTGGGAAAATACCCAGGAGGGGAATAGCTGGATTGAATGGGGCTTCCAATCCTAGTCTTCTGAGAATGCTTCATATGGATTTCCATAATGGTTGCACCAGTTTACATTCCCACCAACAGTGGAGCAGTGTTCCTTCCCCCCCCCCCGCAACCTCACCAACATTTGTTATCAGTTGATTTATTGATGGCAGCTATTCTTTCAGGAGTGAGGTGAAATGTCAATTTGTATTTCTCAAATGACCAGTGATAGTGAACATTTCTTCATGTATTTATTTGCCATTTGTATGTCTTTCTCTGAGAACTGTGTGTTCATCTCAGATGCCCATTTTTGGAGAGGGTCTTTGAATTTGGGGAGCTTGATGTTTTTCAATTCTTTATATGTTCTGGACACAAGTTCTTTCTCTGAGGGTTTGCTGGCTAAAATTCTTTCCGATTCTGTGGGTTTTCTTTTCACTCTGTTGGTGATTTCCTTTGAAGTGCAGAAACTTTTCAATAATATGAGATCCCAGTTGTTGATTCTTTGAAGTGTTTCCCGTGCAGTTTGCATTTTGTTCATAAATTCTCTGCCTATCCCTATGTTTCCAAGACTTCTACCTACCTTGTCTTCTAGTAGGTTTAGTGTTTCTGTTTTAATATTTAGGTTTTTGATCCATTCAGACTTTAGCTTTGTGCATGGTGATAGGCATGGATCTAGTTTCAATCTTTGGCATGTGGAGAGCCAATTTTTCCAACACCATTGCTTAAAGAGACTATCCTTCTTCCAGTGGACATTCTTAGCCCCTTTGTCAAATATCAGGTGGCTGAGTGTCTTTGTAGTTGTGCTTGCATCTTCTAATCTGTTCCATTGATCCTCAGGTCTGTTTCTTTGCCAGTACCATGCTGATTTTATCACTGGGGATTTGTAGTAGAGTTTCAAGTAAGGAACTGAGATGCCTCCAGCCTTGCCTTTGTTGCCCATAATTGCCTTTGCTATTCTAGGTTTCTTCTGTTTCCAAATGAATTTTAGTAGTGTTTTCTCTAGATCTGTGAGGTATGTCAATGGTATTTTGATTGGGATTGAGTTAAATCTGTATAACAACTTTGGGAATATGGCCATTTTCACAATATTGGTTCTTCCTAACCAGGAGCAAGGAATATCCTTGCATTTTCTAATATCCTCTTTGATCTCCTTTTTCAGCGTAGCATAATTTTCAGCATATAGGCCTTTTAAATTTTTAGTTAGGTTGTTTCCTAAGTATTTCATTTTTTTACATGTTGTTGTAAAGGGTGATACTTCCATAATTTCTCTCTCAGTGAGTTTTTTGTTTGTGTACAGGAATGCTGTTGATTTTTGAGCACTGACTTTATATCCAGCTACACTGCTGAACTTGTTTATTACCTCTAGCAGTCTTTTAATGGAGATTTTTGGGTCTTCTATACAGAGTATCCATATAATCTGCAAATAGTGATAATTTAACTTCTTCCTTTCCTATTTTTACTTCTTTTATTTCTCTCTCTTGTCTGACTGCCCTGGCTAGTATTTCCAGAACTATACTGAATAGGAGTGGTGATAGTGAACATCCTTGTCTTGTTCCTGATTTTAAAGTGAAAGCTTTTAGTTTTTGTCCATTTAGTATAATGTTGGCTGTTGGTTTGTCATAGATGGCCTTTATAAGATTGAGGTAGATACCATGTATTCTGAGTTTCTGAAGGATTTTTATCATGAACATGTGTTGGACTTTACCAAAGACTTTTTCTGCATTGATTGAGATGACCATGTGGTTCTTATTTTTGGCTCTGTTGATGTGGTGTATTACATGTATTGATTTGTGTATGTTAAACCATCCCTGAACTCCTGGAATGAATCCCTCTTGGTCGTGATGTATAATCTTCTAGATGATTTGCTGCATTCTATTTGCCAGTATTTTATTGAGAATCTCTGCATCAATGTTCATTAGTGAGATTGGCCATACACTTCTCCTTTTTGGTTTAGTCTTTCTCTGGTTTTGGTATCAGAGTAATACTTGCTTCCAGGAATGATTTAGGGAGGATTGTTTCCTTTTCAATTTCATTGAAGATTTCAAGGAGTATTGGCAGCAAATATTCTCTAAATTTCTTGTAGAATTCAGCCATGAATCCATTAGGACCTGGGCTTTTCTTTGTTGTTAAGTTTTAATTATGTTTTCAATTTCAATAGATGATATTGGGTTATTCCAATTTACTGTATTTTCTTGGTTAAGTTTTGGTAATTCATACATTCATAGAAATTTGTCCATTTCCTGAGTTTTACACTCTATGTGAGTAGAGGTTTTCAAAGTAGGTATTCATGATCTTTTGAATTTCCATGGGATCTGTAGTGATTTCTTCCTTTATTGCATGAATTTAGGTTTTATCTTTCTTTCTCTTGATAAGGTTAGCTAGAGGTTTGTCAGTTTTGTTTATTCTCTCAAAAAAAACCCAACTTTTTGATTCATTAATTCTTTGCATTTTTTTTTACTTTCAATTACATTGATTTATGCTCTAATCTTTACAATTTCCTCTCTTCTATGAGCTTTTGGTTTGACCTGCTCTTCTTTTTCTAGAAGCTTGAGATGAAGCATTAGGTTGTTTATTTATGCTGTTTCTGTTTTCTTGACATGACAACTTGTTACTATATATTTTCCTCTTAAGACCACTTTCATCGCATCCCACTTATTACAGTATGCTGTTTCCACATTTTCATTGAACTGTAGGTATTGCATTATTTCTTCTTTAATTTCATCTGTAGCCCACTGGTTGTTCAGAAGGTTATTTATTTTCCATATATTTATGAGGTTTTGCAATTTCTTTTTCCATTAATTTCCAATTTCATTGCACCATGGTCAGATATTATGCATGGGATAATTTCAATACCTTTGCATTTACTTAAGAATGTTTTATAGGATAATATATGATCTATTGGATCATATTGGAGAATGTCCCATGCACAGCTGAGAAAAGCGTATTCTGATGTGGTTGGGTGGAACATTCTGTAAACATCTACTAAGTCCAATTGCTTGCAGGCATGATTCAGTTCTATTATTTCTTGCTGACTTTTTGTATAGTTGATCTATCTCTTTGTGACAGTGGGGTGTTAAGATCCCCTGTTATAACTTTGTTTTTGTGTATTTGGTTTTTCATGTCCATTAGTATTTATCTTATAGTTGGGTGCTCTTGTATTTGGTGCATATATATTTATAACTTTAGTTCTTCCTCTTGATTTTTCCACTAATGAGTATGTAGTGATTATCTTTATCTCTTTTAATCATTTTAGGTTTGAAGTTCATGTTGTCTGCAAATAGAATAGTTACCCCTGCTTTTTTCTGGGTTTCTGAGTTTCCTTTTGGGTCAGATGTGTTTCTTGTATGCAGCATATTGTGGGATCGTGTTTCTTGATCCATTCTGTCAACTTATTTCTTTTGATATGTGAGTTGAGGCCATTTACATTTATGGATATAACTGATAAGTACTGGCTCAACTTTCCTGCATTATGTCCCAGTTGTTTGCTTTCTGCTTTTCCCCCTTGTTTAGTTGCTTGTCCTACCTGGCAGTTTCTTTCTGTGTTGTTCTGAAGATTGTGGTCATTTTTCTCTATCTAGTATGTCTTTCAATACTCTTTCTAGGGTTGGTTTGGTGGACATGAATTCCTTTAGTTGTTCTTTGTTATGAGGTATCTTGTTTCTCCATTGAATTTGAATGAAAGTTTTTCTGGGTACATCAGTCTGGGTTGAAAGTTGTTTTCTTTTAGGGCTTGAAATACCTCACTCCAAGTTCATCTTGACTTGAGAGTTTTTGCTGAAAAGTCTGCTTTGATTTGAATGGATTTTCCTTGATAGGTGAGTTGTGTCTTTTCTCTAACTGCTTTTAGTATTCTGTTTTCATGTTTTATGTCTGGGATTCTAATTATTTTATGTCTGGGTGTAGATTTATGTTGGTTGTGATTGTTAGTGTTTTACATGCCTCACTTATCTGCATATTAGCTTTTTTCCCCATGTTTGGGAAATTTTCTGCTATTACTCTGTGAATATTTTAGTTATGTCATTTTCATTGACTCCTGCATCTTCACTCATGCCTATTAATCTTATGTTGTTTCTCTTGACATCATCTTGAAGCTGCTGGATTGTCATTTCATGCTGCTGTATTATTTTTAAAAGTTCTATCCTTTCATGATCGCTAATTGCGATCCTGTCCTCATGGTCTGAAATCCTATCCTCAGCTTCCTTTAAATGGCTTTGCCAGCTTTCAACAGAATTTTTTCTTTTTGGAAGTCACTTTGAGTTTGTTTCATGAAATCTGCATGTTTTCTATATTATTCATTGAAGGTTTCAACCAGTTTCCTATGCTCCTGTACTTTTTTAAAAAATCTATTTCTTCTTTAGCTGCGCTGAGTAACTCCTTTAATAAGGTTGTTATTTCTGTCTTTACTTGAAAAAATACTTCTAATTTGATTTCCTCTATAGCTTCATGGAGTTATTTTTTTTATTTCACTTACTATCTTTTCAGAGATTTTCAGTGTGTTACTTTTGAAGTCCTCTATTTCAGTGTTTCCTGTACTTGCTTCTGGTGGACTAGATGTTTGAGATTGCATTTTGCTTTTATATTTTGCCATTTTCCCCTTTTGGGTTAATATTTGGTCCTTCAATTCCACTAGTGTCACCTGTTGGTTGTATGTATCTTGGGGTCCTACTTTAAGGTTGATGTTTGTCTGCTTGCTGGATCCCACAATGAAGAGGTGGGCCAGTCACCAGTCTTTCCCCTGCAGGGCATTTTGGGTGAGTCCTATATTCTTCCTGGGCTGAAAAGCCTAGGAGTATTGATGTAGGTCATCTTTCAGTTCCTGCTGTTACTTTAGTTTCAGGTTATTCCAGGTCACCAAATCTCCCTGTCTATAGTGTTTGTATTGGCTGAGGCCCTACTGTGTTCCTATTGTGTGCCTGTGTGTCTCATAAGCCCTTTGGATTTTCTCAAAGTTGGGGGAGTCCTTATTGGCACACTCCTCACCCTGCCTGATGTTCTCTATGCAGGAAGGAGTCACCCACACTCTTGTCAGATGCACCAAGGTCATACAGTTAGCTGGAGGGAACTTTACTGCTGCCCCTATTTACTCACTATACACTTTTATTTTAGGGGCATACTCACCACACTGACTGGAGCCTGCTGAGATCCTCTGTTTGGGTGAGGCAGTTACTGTATCTCCCATCAAGCTAGCATGGTTAATCCGCTGTAGTACAAGGTTCTGGGAGAAAGGGTGGGAGCTGAAGATCAATAGCAATATTAGGTCCAGGAGGTAGGGGCTGTCCCCAAGTGGCCAGCAGGTGTCCTGGGTCTGGGCATCTTCTGGGTGCATAGTAAGCACAGCGCAGCTGCGTAGGTGGTCCTGGGCTGAGGGGTGGATATGTGGGGTCGGTACAGGCATCCTTGGGGCATGCAGGAAGCACTGTGCAGTGGTGTACATGGTCCTGTTCTGAGGATCAGGCTGCTGTCCATGATCTGGGTGTCTGCAGGGCACACAGGAAGTGCAGCGCGGTGGCATACTCAGTCCTGGGCTGAGGTGCGGACTGGTGGCTTTAGTCTGGGCCTCTGTGGGGCAGTATCTTGTTTTGAAGTCCTATATTGCTTTCACAGTTTTGTTCTGAGTGTGTTCATTATGTTTCATCCTGTTTGGTCCTGTTCTCTCCAAAACAAAATTAAAAAAATATTAAAAATAAACCAATGGATCTGCATCCTTAGAAAAATTTTTGAATGCCAAAAAAATTAACAAGCTGAAAAAAGGAAAACTGCCATGCCAATGCATTCTAGCATTTCTAATCCTTGATTTAATGACAAATCTTCCCAAAGACAGTGGAAAAGGCCCTAGTATAGGACTTCAGGCAGTGAAGAAGGTGAATGTGAGAGAACTTTGCAGTGATCTCATACACTTAGTGAAGCTGTAACTTCAACTGGTTGTTGAAGTTTAGGAAGAATGCCAGGAGAAGCACAGGAGCATAGTGATTGGAGCCTGCTGAGGTCTTCTGTTTGGGTAAGAGGTCACTGAGTGTCCCTTATACTCAACACAGTTAATCCACTGCAGTTCAAGGTTCTGGGAGCCAACGATCATGTACTTGGTCTAGGAGATGGGGAGAGTCCCAGAGGGCAGCAGCCATTGACGCGGTTTTCCTCATGACGTCGGGGGTCACACAGGAAGTGTGCGGTAGCACAGGCACAAGGTCCAAAACCTGCATATTGTTATCTTCAAAGTATTTGTTCATATTATAAGATTTAGGCATAAAAATGACAAACAATGAAAGCACAAACTGTTCTTTTTGATGAACTAACAAAAACTGGTAGTATAGTTACTATAGTCACTATATTTTTTCTATTCCCCCATCACAGTTCTTTCTTTCTGAGCACTTTCTTTCCCTTTCCTTTTCACAGTATCTATTGTGCATTTTGGATCTCACTTACTCTTTCAGTTTTTTATACTAGAGAGACAATATGATATTTACACATGAAAGTCTGATTTATACTTATGAGTATGGTCTCAAGTTTTATACATTTACCTATAAAAGCCTCAAGATTATCCTTCTTTATAGCTAAGTAATACTTAATTGTAGAAAAACATCACATCTTTTTTTTTATCTGTTCCTCAGTTGATGGGCATTTGGATTATTTCCAAGATTTACCTATTACAAATTGTGCTGTTAGAAATATGGTTGCATACACATTGCTGTGGCATGATGTTTTTAATTCTCTTGTGAGAATATCCAGAAGGAAATAGCTGGATTGAATGGGACTGCCAATCCTAGTTTTTTGAGGAATCTCCATACTGATTTTTACAGTGGTTGTACCAGTCTATGCTTTTACCAACAGTGGAGAAGGGTTCACCCCCCCCCAGCCCACTGAGAATTTGTTATTGACTTGTTGCTTGATGGTCAGCATTCTTTTGGAGTAAGATGGAATCTCAATGTTGTTTTAATCTTAATTTCTCAAATGACCAGTGATATTAATGTTTCTTCATGTATTTATTTGTCATTTGTATTTCTTTATCTGAGAAGTGCATGCTCATCTCAGATGCTCATTTTTGGATTGGGTCTTTGAATTTGGGAGTCTGAATTTTTTCAGTTCTTTTTACAGTCTAGATAAAAGTCTTTTGTCTGAGGCAGTGGGCTAAAATTTTGTCCTATTCTGTGGGTTTTCTTTTCACTCTGTTAATGATTATTTTGACATGCAAAAACTTTTTAGTAAGATGGGATCCCAGTTGTTGATTCTTTGAAGTATTTCTCATACAGTTTGTGTTTTGTTCATGAACTCTAAAATTGATGCTTAATGAAATAATAAACCCCTATGTTTTCAAGATAGTATCGTGGTCTTTTTTTTTTTTTACAATGATTACTGTGTTGTTTCTTATTATCTTCAATAGACTGTCTACATCATCAGGCATAATTGAGTATAGCAGTATAATTGAGTATATCAGTAAATAATAATAGTAGTAAAAATAAAACATTGTAGACAGTATAAAACTTCAAAGACAGGTAATAATCAAACCATAGTGGATATTCTAGTGGATCTGGTCATTTTAAATGCAGTTGTCTATACTCTCAGACTTGATACTATCAATCATAACAGCTTTGAATAAAATGTATCAATACAAAACTGTGATTGAACAAACCGTACTCGATTATGATCAATCATGATAAAACAGTGTATGTTTTACAGAGCTTTAGATTAAGTTAATGGGAAATTAAGGATGTTTACCGTACTATATCCTGTTATTTTCAGGATTACTCTCTGTGCCCTCAAATCTAGTCCAGGTAGAATGATTGGAACAGAATATAATATATCTAAGCAGAGTAGTGTGAGTAATGTGGGTTTTAAATCCTGGTGCACTATTAACAATATAGTGTATCAAGGCCATCTATGTTAGAGTTTTTAATTATCCTTCTCTGCCTCATTTCTGCCATGCTGCTTTCCTGCCTTTATTTGTCTACTTTTCTCCTTCATTCTACTGCCTGACCCACTCATTAAGGCCTTTCTGCCACTGTTCCTAAAATCCTGGTATTTTTTTCTCTCTATAATGTCCTTCAGCATTCTCTGTAGGATTGGATTGGTGGTCACAAACTACCCCAGTTCCTCTTTGTCATGGAAGCATCTTGTTTCCCCATTAATTTCTAGTGACAGTTTTGCAGATACATCAATCTGGGCTGGAGGTTATTTTCTTTCAGGGCTTGTAACACTTCGCCCCAACCTCTTCTTGATCTGATGGTCTGTGTTGAGAAGTCAGCCATGATTCTGATGGGCTTACCTTTATAGGTAATCTGTTTCTTTTCTCTGACAGCTTTTAATATTCTGTTTTTATATTGAATTTCTGGCATCTTGATTATTATATGTCTGGGTGTAGATCTGTTTTGGTTGTAGGTGGCTGGGGTTCTATATGCCTCACACAACCAAATGTCATTTTCTTTTCCCATGCTTGGGAAGTTTTCCTTAATTATTTCTGTGAATAGCCTTTGTAATTTGCCTGTATGTATTCCTGCTTCTTGGTTCACGTTTCTTATTCTTAAATTGTAGATTCTCTTGTCATCTTCTAGCCTTTGTATTGTTACTGCCTGTTTCCTTGTTATTTTTAAGAGATCTTTCCTTTCATGATCACACACTGCCAACTTGTCTTCAAGTTTTGATAGTCTATCCTTAGTTTCTTTTAAGGATTTTTGACAGCTTTCAATAGAATTTTTAATTTCCTGGTAGTCTCTTTCAATCTGCTTCATGTATTCCATATTTTCTTTATATTCTTTATCGAATGTTTCTCTCCTTTTTTTGTGTTCCTCCCTTCTTCTGTCTGTATCATCCTGAGAGATGCTTCCTGAGAGCATTTCTTTTATTACTCTACTCACATCCTGCTTTACCTGATTTAATATTTCAGTTTTGAGCTCAGCTACAAGGTCCCGAAGATATCTCTTAATGTCCATTGAAGCCATGTCTGATGTTGTCTGTTTGCCACCCTCAGTTACCCTTATTTTTCCTTCTCCTGGTTCAGTTTTCTCAGGGTTCTGGGCTGGGGGCCTCCTCCCACCTCTCTCTCCTGTCATGGCCCTGGCTTCCTCACACAGGTTACAGTGCAGATCCCAGCCCCCTTCCCTGTTGGCTATGGTTCCTCCAAAGCACACTGGCGAGGGACCTCTGCCTGCTCTTGTCACTCAGGTGTAAGCAGCCTGTGTATGCCTGCCCCTCCCCACCGAGCCAGCCAAACTTCAGGGGTAATCACCCAGTTTGTGTGTGCTAGGTGCAGGGAACTGATTTGGGACGGCTCACTGGGTCCCAGCCAGGGGCGTGGCCCAGTCCAAGCAAATCCCAGGAATCTTCTCTGGGGAGGGAGGAACCAACTGAAGTCACTGCCACTTCCAGTTCAGGCTCCTCCTGCCCCATTCCAACATGTTGCCCATTTGGTCGCGCCCCTCCCATGTCGGGGGGGTCTCATTCCCAGCACTGACTGTGGATCAATGACAGTCCTTCGCTGGCTCTGCTCTCCATTGAGCTCACCAACCCCCGACCTCAGCGCTGAAGTTCTTCCTGCGAGTGGCGGCAGGAACCAGTCTGGGCGGCTCTGCCGGCTGGCGCGGATCCAAACTGGTGAACACTTTCTGGGTCACCACAAGAATGCTGTGTCCCACAATCTTCAGCTGTCTCAGGTGTAGTCCCAAAGTATTTGATGAGCTTTTTTACATTTTAATTTCTTCCTGTGTTAAGAGGATCCATCTCCCTCTGTCTGGGTCTCTCCAGGGTGCTTTATTCTAGCGTATGAGTTGGTTCTCCTGGGAGGCTTTGTATCTTGTTGCTCATTGATCGGCCATCTTGTCTTCCTCCTGCCAGTATCATGTTCTTTAAATCACATGAAATATCTTTGTGTGACACAAAGAAATGTTTGTTTGTGAAACAAACAGCCAAAGTACCCAAAGAAATGATTTGTTGAATGTGATTTATCTTGATGAGAGGGCAGTGACAGACCGATGTAAGTTACCTAAAACATCTACAGTAGATGTCTCTATTAGAAATGCTCTCTATAGTACATTCTTCCTTAAGTGTTATGAGCTCTAGGAGATTCACTTCCTGACTTATATACATGTAGGTCAACAAAAGTTTTAGGTATGTGCCAGTTTTTGTGATATATGCCTATAATTCCAGAATTCTGGAAGCCTGAGGTAAGATGATCTAAATTTGAGCTTATTCTTGACAATTTAATTAGACCTTGTTTTAAAATAAATAATGAAAATGGGGCAGGGGGACCTTGGATGTAGCTCAGTGCTAAGACTCTGAATTTAGCTCCCACTAACATTCACACATGCACACACACACACTCACACACACACTTTCTAGGGATCAGTGAATATCTGAAATATCTGAATGAATTAATCTTTTTCCTGCTTGGTCTAGAAATTCATGAATGCCTTCTTATAAAGGATGACATTTGAACAAGGGGGCCAGTGTTTTAGACAAAAGAATAAATATGGAGAATTCAACTTTGCTAAACTTCATAGAAATGAAAATGAGTTTCCTGGTTTTCCTTCCCCCATCAGGGCAAAAAGCACATCTCAGTTTGCTCATATTTTTATTATTATGGAAAAATTTATTATGAGCATATACTTTATGAATTTAAAAATTATTTGGTGGAACATGCTTATAATCTCAGAAATCAAGGAAGCTGAAGCAGGAGGATCACAACTGTGAGCCCATCCTGAGCAACTTAGTGATGATAAAGGCCTTGTCTCACAAAAAAGAAGTTAAAAAAAGGCTGGGGATGTAACTCATTGCAAAGTCCCCATGTTAAATACCCAGTATTAGAAAGAAAAATAAAACAGTTACTTAGTGCCAAATATATCAGTAAATCATACATATTTAAATAATAGTTTTTAGATGATATTTTTATTGGATTTTTAATTTTGTGAGTTATTTCTGGGGATATACTTTGATAAATTTTGTTTTAGAATGTGTTGTATGCAAAGTTCTAAAACGAAAGGATAATGAGATACCAATAATAGCATAATCCCAGTACTTAGAAGGCTTTTTTTTTTTTAGTGGACATCATTTTTTTTTTATTTTAAAAAGCAAAACAGTAAAAAGATCAAAACAATACAGAATTTCATAAAAATAGTAAGAAATTGACACTAGTTAATATATTGCCTACTGTTATCTCAAAAGTAGTTATTCAGGTTATGAGATTGAGGCATGAAAAAATGATCAAACAATCAAACACTGAAAGCACAAACTGTTCTTTTTGATGAGCAGAGGTTAGTCATATAGTAATATATGCTGTATATATACACACACACACATATTATATGTACCTATATATATAATCTTTTCCCTTCTTCCTTTTCTCCTTTCCCCATCCCAATTCTTTCCCTTTGAGCATTTCTTTCCCTTTCATTATCATAATATCTATTTATTACTCTTTCACTTTATTTTTTTACACTATGGAGATAATATGATATTTACAAATGTGAATTTGATTTATTTCACTTATGAATATGGCCTCAAGTTGCCTCTATTTACCTATAAAAGCCTCAAGACTATCCTTCTTTATTGCTGAATAATACTGCACTGTATAAAAATATCACATTTTAACAGGAGGATCATGAGTTCAAGGCCAGTTTGGGGAACTTAGGGAGGGCTTATCTCAAAGTAAAAGTGCTGAGTATATAGCTCAGAGGTTTTGAGTTTGATCCCCCATACTACAAATACATACATACATACATATATACATACATAAATGAAAGGAGCAATGAAATTTATCCATGAAGTCTACTACTAAAAAGTTGGCTTAAAGGAGCAAAACTTGGATGTTCTTTTGATTTTTACAGCATATTTCACTCAAAATTGTAAATGAAATGGTACTAAAGGACACACAATCATTGATATATTTCAGCATTGTATTCTGTATTCAAGGAAGACTTTTTTAGTAGAAGGCATAGAAAAATACTTTTTTATCTATCCAATAAAGACATAGAAGAGCAACAAATTTACTACAATATCAGGTTATTTGAACTTTTAAAAAATGATTATTATAATTGTGAGTACAATTGAGAAAATTCATGGAATTCTCCTCAATAAATTTACATAAAAATTATTTTTACCTTGCCTATTTAACTTTGCTTTAGGTATTTTTTAAGTTATCTAAAATTTGAATTTTAAGTTTGTTTCTCTAGCATGTTTAAAACAAATTGGTAAATGGTTCTCTGTAGTTATAAAAACTCAAAATGAAATAATCCAGATTTCACACTTGTATTATTATTATTAAGGATAATATATTGGGACATGGGAACAACTCTATGGTATAGTCTCAGGTATCAGTGTATTTTTTCTCTCTACCTTTTAAAAGTCTAACCATTTTTAAAATTTAGGTTACATCTGTAACACTTTCATTCTAGCTTTAAACTACAAGTTACTTTTGCCTGCCCTAACCTTCAGTATCATTTGTTGATTAAAATTCTTTGGTTATTAGTTCCAGAAGCCTACTAAAAAGGTTTAGGCAAACAGCATAAAACACAATACTGCTGTGCTATCCTCTAAAACCTCAAGGCAGGAATTAAGCCAGCTGTCAGAAGGTTGGTAAGACTTAGAACTAGAACCAGGAACTAAAATCAGAATACTAAAGATACCAAAGGTTGAAGTCACGTGTTGCTAATCTCTGCTGCCATAACAGAAGACCCTAGATTAAATGACTAAAGCAGCAGAAATTTGTTTCCTCACAGTTCTAGATGCTGGAAAGTCTTCAGTTTCCGGTGACGTTTCTCATCCTTTCACTGTGTGCTTACTTAGCCTTTTCTTTGTATGTTGCAGTGTAGAGAGAGACTATCTGCTTCTTCTAATGTCATTAACCCTACTGAATTAGGAGGTCCCCCCTTATGACCTTATTTAATCTTAATTTCCTCCTAAAAGTCCTATTTTCAAATATAGTCACATGGGAACATAGAGCTTCAATATACTCATTTGATGGGGAGAGGGAAGGAATTCAGTTCATAAGTATCTTGTTTCCTAAGTACCAGGTCTTATTTAAGAACTTCACATATATGTCTTTAGTTTCCACAAGACACTATAAAATAGGTACAATTTTACCATCACTTCATACATGAGAAAAAGAAAGCAGAAAATACAAAATAAGTAACTTGTCTGAAGTTCCATTACAGAGCTTATTGACCATGAGGCTAGGTTGAAACAGCCATCTGGCTGGAGACCATACCCTTGACCACTGAGCTAAACTGCCCCTCTGAAGCCGGTAGCCTCACATCCTTCCTCTATCTGGGTGTTTGTTAGATCTTGCAGTAGTGCTTCCCCTACTTCTTCTGTCCACGTGGAGAAAGAGGACTAAACTTCAACCATGTTGCAGTGCCCATCCCATATACCTGAGAAAGAAGTTCCACTGCCAGTGTAGGTTAGCTCTGTTCTGCACAGTGCCTGATAATATTGATCGGAGAGGTGAGGTCACAAACGGCCGCTGCATGCCACACTAACTGCTGAAATGGATGAGTCTCACGTGCCTTGCCTTCACTCATGTTGCTTTACTGTTTTCCACTTAAATGATTTCTTGATTCAGATGCTTTCCTTTGAAGTGAATTTAATTATTTTGAGTGGCTCATGTTTTATCAAGTCTGTGTATTTTTTTCCCCCTGAATATCTACAAATATATGTTTTGTTCCTCTTTTTCCTCAAATCATGAAAAAAGGTGTACAATTGAGAGCTAGGGCAAGTAGAGAGTGTAGGTAATGCTTGCTGTTTGCTTTTGTTTTTAGTTTTGATTTTTAGGTCATAGTCTGTAGAAAACTGTCTGTGGTTTTGGCAGAATGGCAACTTCGCGGGAATAAAAAATAATTCCACAACTTAAAAGAAGTTTGGCTGAGTTTCGCTGCCAATGGTTTTCTCAGTATAGCCATTCAAGTCTAATTCAAGCCTCAAGTCTAACTCCTCCCTAACTGATTAAACCAATAACTAAAGAATGTATGACTTGTACCTAGGTGGTCTTTTGTCATGCGATAAACTATATGATCTTTTGGGAGTTCCCGAACTTCTCTGAGTTCATATACTAAGGTATAAATAGAAACGATACTGATATCACAAAACTGCTTTGAGCACTAAATGAAAATGTATCTATGTAGCTTGTCTGCATTAGAAGTTTAACAATGGTGAGTTTCTTTCCTAGTTTAAAGAGAATGTGACCACGATAAAAAATATGTATCAGAATAGATTCTTGTAGTAAATTGTCATTCCCAGTGTATAAGAAAGCATTTTGAAGGAACATTTAGTATTAATGCTATTAAAAAGTTTTAGAAAAATAACGTAGAATTTTTCTAGCAGTAGCTTTAATTAAATTGAGCCTCCATTATTGTAAACCAAATGTATTAAGTATGTCCAAAATTTTTACAAAAATACCTAGTGGAAAGTAGCCATAACTATATATCAATGTACTGTGACTTGAGGTGCAATTGCTAAAGGGTTGAAAAAATTGTGACATTCAAATCTGTTTACTTCTGTACAAGATTTGAGAAGCAGCCCATATGTTTCTATTTATCACTAAAATCTTATCTTTAACAATACAAAAATCCAACTCATGAGATTAAACAGAACTTGGTGCACTTTATCCGCAATGTCATTTCTCTGAAAATTTCCTTGTATTTCAACACTGATTAAAGATTATGACAAGTCATTCGTTTCCATTATTTCTTTATCTGTTATGTTATCTACTTTCCTAGCTGGTGCCAATTGATACCACTTTTTTTGATTGCTAGCCAATAGCAGTTCCAACTCTGTGGACTGAAGTTTGCACTTCAGGTAATGTTTTCAAGAGGTTAGAAACAATTTGTTTAAGTGAGAAAAAAGAATACAGAAAATTATGTTCTGAAATCCATTGAAATAGGCTTATCTTTCTGGTTTAAATATAAACAAACAAAAATTCTCTTCCCCCAATAGTCTTTAGTGTTGCAGTCTCTAATTTTTCAGGCTCCCAAAATAGAAACTTTTAAGTCACCTTGACTATTTCATCGTCACTTGTCATTCTTTCCTTAGCAATTCCTGTCAGATATGTCTTTGATATTCCCAACATTGCCATTCTTGTCACCTGATACCTTATATCTGCACACTACAATAGCCTGTTCTCTGGTCTAGCAAACTCCAGCCTTCTACCTTCCTAATTCTTCCTGCAAATATGGCTGCAATATTATTTTATTTTATTATTTGTATGTTCTGGTTCAAAACCCTTTACTTTTATATTTTTTTTTCCTTTCTTTTAGTTCTGGGTTTTGAACCTAAGGCTTCACTCATGCTAAGCATTTACTGTGCCACTGAGCTAATCTTCAGTTTTAATATACTATGTCAAGTAAAAATTATTTTTTTACTTAAGCGTACTTCAGATTATATTGGTTGCACTAGGACTCTATTATAGCACAGAACTAAGAGACCTAAGAGTTCTCATAACCTCCTCTATCTTGCAACCCTTGTCTTCATGAAGTTTCCAAGAGAGGTAAACACATGAGAGGCCAGGTCAAATAAATATGGGTTATATGCACTATTAATAGGGCATCTGAAATATTCAGATTGTTCTAGAAAACTGATGAGTAATTGGAGAATTCAGCCAAAAACATATTTATTATACAAAAAACAAATATTAGCACAAATAGTCATTATGCCTGAGATAATTAGAATTCAGGGAAAACTTAAGTGCTAGTAGAATTTGGAGAAGACAGGTTAAAAAATAGAAAGATACAGGCAATATGGAGGTAACAGTAAGTGCTTTGTGATGCATCCTTCTGACCTATGGGTGAGACATTGCAGCAGCAGAGAGGGAGCTGGCTGGCAGAAGAAAGGAAGAGGAGGAAGATGCCCTTAATTCACTTGCAGGTCTAGTCTCAACGGAAAGACCATCCACCCTCAAGGGATCGTTGGCACATGTGAGTAAAAGTGATTCAATTCAAGTCAAGACATCGTGCCCCATCTGGTTAGCAGCTCTTCCCTGCCCACTCGCCATAGTTTACATGGCTCTTGGAAGCAGACCCCTGCAGCTGGATACTTCACTGTTCCCAGTTTTGTCCAGGAGTGTTTCCACTTCCTGAATCATACCTATGTATTTAGTCTCACCACTCACATATTTAAATCTTTGGTGCTCTTTGAAAACCAGTTTATGACTGGGCTCTTCATCAAAATATTCTATTATTTCTCATGATGATTATAAATTCCTCTGGATTTCTGATATACTGATTGATAATTTTACACAATTTTTCACTTATATTTTCCACTATGATTTTATGTGGTTATCTATACATGTGTGTAAACTCCTCTAATGCACAAACCATGTTATTATTTTCTTTTTTAAACTGTTTGTTGGTAATTTAAATATACATAATGAAAAAAATTCCTAGTGTAGTACCTATTACATTGCAAAATAGTACTAGGAAGGACAACAGGGAACCATTATAAATAATTGGAAATTTATTGATTAAATAAACACCTTTTAGAATCCTGAGTTATGTCTACATGATATTCCTAAATAAAATCAAAAGAATAAATATAGCCTAGTCTACTCCCTTTTGAACATTTGATATCAAATAAGAATAATATTTTTTCTAATCATTATTAATAATATTTACATTATTAATGTACTCTTATTGGTATAGTTTTAAATGTATGTTATTTTAATTGATGGTGTTAACTTTAACTCATTTATAAACAAAATAACCTACAAGATTAATTCCTGATTTGCTAGCAATCAACTGCAGCCACATTCTATATATTATACATGATTTTCATTAGATCTACCTAAAAAACCAATAAAAGTCTCTCAAACTAATTCAATAATGCATTCTTCTCCTCTTCCTGCTTCTATGACTTTCTTGCCTATATATAATGCATATGATAGCCTATTGCATGCACTGTTTCAGACTTTGACAGTATCATATTTGGAGTATCATGGCCCAGAGTACCTGGTGAACATCTCCACTGAACACCTCTATAGCTATGTAGCTATTGTAATAACAAACCGTACTGAGCTAATGAAGACTTTACTGATTACTTATGAAGAAGTTATGCTTGGCCTGTATGTGTAATTATGCATGCTTTTACAAAAATATATTCCTATATGTATCCTGAGTACTTGTAGTCAGTCAATCAGCTTAAACTAAACTAGAATGTTTGACTGTGGAAGGAGTTCTCTACACACTTCAACCGTAATGAGACAATTTAATGTTATTTTGTTACACTGAATCATGCACCTTAATGTTAGTTCAAAAGACTGCTAATGACATGACTGCCATAGGAATCAATATAAAAGGCATTTTTTAAACTTGTTTATTTACTTTTTTTGCTTTATTTTTTGCATTGGCTTCATATTTTACCTGTCAAGCAATAAAAATGTGTATTTCTCAACTGAACTCTTAACATATTAATGAAATAAGTGTGTGTGGTTTGAAAGACAATAGATTAGTCTCAATCCAAAAACAAAAGCTATGAAATTTTGTTTAAAGACAGAGACATGTCTTGCTGGGTGCTAACACTCTCAGAAGCTATTATTATAGTACAGCAGAGAGGGACTCTCTTGCAGATGGAGAGAATAATGTTAAGATTCACACCAGACCTTGTCCTTCTATTCCTTTTCCCCCTGTGCAAAGGAATCTGTCAGAGCTTATTCCTCTCTTTGAAGAAATGCCTAAAGAGTGTCAGTTCAGTCTGGCTACACTTAGGCATCATGTTGAAGACTGTGGATGCCTTCAAGAAAAGAGACACATTCTGAAAAATGCAATTTAAGGGTTATCAAAAGGAAGTATTTTGGCTTTCTGTGACTGGGTTGAAAGTTTGCTTCTTTTCCATGGTAACAATGTCTTACATTTTTATTGTGTTTTATCTTTTTCAAAGCATTATAAGGGTTAAATATCTTCTTTGATTCTCATTATAGAATAGATTTAAATTCAAAGTTATTTTACTACATAGTAAAAACATACAGTTATTTTGTGTTTTCTGATCACTACAACCTGTAGCATACGTTTGTTTATTTTTCTAGATGGACTAAAAATAGCACCACCTAGCATAGATAGAATAGCATTATTATTTCTCTCAGCAATAATTATAAACTTTAGAGTACTTGCTTTTCATGTTATATTTATAATCTGCCTATTGGGAGCCAAATCTTTTATCGTTGAAGTATGTTCTGACACCACCCTCCAACACAGATACTCTACCCATGTGCTCCCAGAACACCTTGCACACTATATTGACACTGAGGGAATTTAGCTATGGTCCTATGTAATATTTATCTCAGGTTTTTCAGTATCTAGTTCAACAAAAGTTGAATAAATGAATGCACAATTGTCATAAGTGTCATACATTTTAGTGCTAGAGGATGCTCCATTTAAAGGCCATTCCAATATCTGTAATTATTATTGACAATTAAAATTTTTAACTAAAAATAAAAATTTTAAAAGGCCATTGCACATGACTATTGCTGGGTTCCCATCCACTGAGTCTCAGGATAAGTTCAACATGGCTGGGAGATGCAGGAACTAATTGAAAAATTTCTTTACTGACATTAATGAAAATTTAAAATAGTCAGCCTTCTTATATTTTAAATAGCACTTGTATACTTGTCTTTCCAGAAGAGAGATCTCAGAATCAGAGTCCATTATGTTTTATGTATAAGCACTGGATAATATAGAAAAGATATTAAAATGTTAAGTCAGGTCAAAATAGAAACATTAAATACTATTTTGAGCAAAGTTTTGATAATACTGAAGTGGATGGATGGCATCACCTTTTGTAGAAAAAAGACTCAGGTGGAATTTAGATCAAATTAAATCTAATTCTTACAAAAATTTTATCTTTGTTTTTATAAAGCATTCAAGAAACATATTCCACTAAGTCATGGGGAAAAGGGACATGGCAAGGAAGATTTGTTTTTATACTTGTATCTTTCTTCTTTGAATAAGATTTGATCCATATAAATAAATTTCTCTTGTCAAAGTCATCATGGACTAGAAAAAAGATATGAAAATTATAAACTCATATACATAAAATTATAAACTTAAAAATTGAAAATATTTAAAATATTTTCTTGACATTATCTCTTCATGAATTCAGAGATAATACAGAAGAATCTCCCAGAATTAACAACTGTATAGTCTCATATCCATGTGGGGATTAATGAGAGATGATTCTTAAATGTCTGAAACCTCTGGGTGAACAGTTATTATAGAATATTAGCAATATCAGATGGTATGATAACTAATAAAAATCAAAAGTAGTAAGTTTAAATCCATTGAGAAACCTCTCTCAGAAAATTTTCATGTGTTTTTTTCTTCCTGGTGTCAAATTAGTATTTAAATGTCTGCATAAAGCTGTGATTTTGCAAGACTCAGATATTTTATATTTACATTCATTATAAGTTTAAAACGTTAATTTTCTAATTATTTTTCAGGACAATTTTTCAATGATTCTTCTGTTTCAATTTTCTATTTTAAAATAGGTTAACATAAGAATATTGTACCTGCCAGGGATTTAGCTCAGTGGCATAAGCACCTGCCTGGCAAGCACAAGGTTGTGAGTTTGATCCCTGGCACCATCCCCAATAAAAGAATATCATACCAGAAAACCTCTGGAAGGTACTTTAGTAAAGATTCTAACAAGAAAGAAAAGATTTTTATACAATCAAGAAGTAAAGAAAATCATGCATACATCACTGTTCATTAAGATTTTAACTGAAGAACACTTTCATTCTTTTTATTTTATATATTCCATGTAACATTTTAACATGTACATACTGTTTGAATTATTCATGTCTTTGAATAAACAAATAAGATTTCATCTATGTAAATATATTTTCTTTATCAAAAGTTAGTATGAAAAAGTCATTAAAATAATAAACGATTATTATTATAAACAAAATTATAAACTTAATCTCATAATTAAGATTAGATTTTTAAAGGACAAATTAGTAAATATCGATTAAGTATGTTGTGAGTCATTAGGTATTACACATAGAGATCTTTATGAAATGTGTTTATTTTTGTAACATTTTGGAGGTTGCATGAAAAATTTTGATATCACTTTTCAAATAGGAAATTTGGAAACATACTAGAGGCCACCATGTAATAAATCTAATTTAATTTTTAATGAGATAGAAAAAAAGTACAAGTGTATATAAGCTCCTTGGCTCTTAAAGAATCTTGAATTGTAATAGTCTTTCTAATACATTTATTCATTTTATTACACCCAAATCCTGAAGTGGGGAACACAGAGAAAAATACAAGGCCTGTAACAGTGTGGTTCTCAACAAGCCCCTTTTTAATTTGATTATACTCTTACACGGCCCTTTAAATACATGTCATATTCACTTCCTTTTCATTTCTGCAATTTCAGATAAAACTACTTTAATCTGTGTTTTGGACCACTTTACTGTAAACTTACCTTCTTAGGAATTATTCTTGTATTTTGTGGAGTGAAGTGTTGTCCAGGAGTAGGATTAAATAAATTCAGTTAAAGTCATCTAAAGTTTTCCTTTTTTTTTTTTGTAATTTAAAAGAATTTTATTTTTTCCATTGACTCTCTAGATTTAAATTCCTTCTCCACCCTGAGTCATCTGTTTATTTAAGTACATTTATCATGTATGTAAAGTTTGTACCTAATGCTTTGGAAAAGTCAAATACATATTTGAACTATATTAGTGATCAAAGTGAAACTATTGCAAAGAAAGTACGCAGTGACCTCTCAAAAGTTAGTTAAATTGACAAATAACATGATGAAGAGGATTGACCTCAAACCTGAATTTAAAAATAGAGCGAAAATCTCTTCAAGGCAAAAGACGAGGAAGTAAGATCCCTTAAAGCCAGCAAAGACTTTTGGGAAATACTGCCTTTCAGACCCACAGAACGTTTCCATTTCAGCCTGACAACAAAGGGAGCGGTATGATTACCGGCACCAGGCTCAGAGGAACTGTTGATGCCGCGCTGCATCGGGAAGAAAAACGTCTCCACAAAACTGGGAAACTGCATAAAGATTGTATTGGGGGTATCCCATCAAAGAAATTTAGTCATTTGAGAAGGAGATGACTAAGAGAAAAATGACAATAAATCAAGGGCTTTGCCTTCTGAAAAACATTTTTTTTAATAAATCAGTAGTCAAGACATAAATAACTTGAATAGGTATATGTTAAAATGTTATATAGAACACATAAAATAAATAGAATGACTTACAGTCTTTCAAGACAAATCAGTGAATATCACCAAGTAGCGACTTACTGGAAGCCTGTACTGATCATGTTGATGTCTTAGGCCCAGGACAGCTTGAAATAAAAAAAAAAAAAAAAGAGGAGGGGCTCTGAAGAAAATGAGAGGCTTTGTGAATTGGATTTTTGAGGTCCAAGGCTAACAGATAAGAGTCAGAGGTAACATAGATGTTGAGAAGACATTCAGCTCTTTACATATGGAATAAGAAAAAAAAATGTTTAAGAAAATGAAAAAAATAGCTAAGAAAAATTTTCAGGGGCCAGGGATTTAGCTCAGTGGCATAAGTACCTGTGTGGCAAGCATGTGGTCATGAGTTTGATCCCTGGTACCAAAAAAAAAAAAAAAAAAAGAAGAAGAAGAAGAAAAATTTTCATTAGAACTGACATGTGGTAAGAAACCATTATACAAAAATTCACAGAGGAAAAATCTAAATTATAAAGTATTCAGATTACTTAAACCATTAATATATTTGTAATGAAAGTTTTTCCCTCAGTCCCCTCTCTGCTTTTCTATGTGTATTAGTTACATTTCTCTCACTGCTAAGACAAAACACTTGACACCTAAAATTGAGGGAGGAAAGGTTTATTTAGCTCACAGTTTGTGGAGGTTTCAGTCTGTAATCAGCTGGCTCCAAGGCAGAGTGGCTCATGGCAGATGAGGCAACAATTCATGGTGGTAGAAGACTACAAAAGCAATGAGAGAGAGTGAGAGAGAGAGAGAGACAGAGAGAGAGAGAGAGAGAGACTCTTTCTGTTCCTTATATTGTACCTAGTCTACCAGGATTAGGGCGGTGTCAATCCAATCAGTGGACTGATCCAGGAATCACCCACCCTTAATCCCAGCATTCTTAATCTCAGGATCACAATACAAATCAATCACACACTCTAGAGTCAATCAGCTTGGAAAAAAAGTCTATGACTGAATGAAGCTTTGAGGGGACATTTAGAAACAAAACATAACACTCCTTCCCTCTTTTCTTCCCTCCCCTTCTTTTGTATTAGAGACTGAACTCAAGGCTGAACTCAAGATATCATTAGGCAAGCACCCTACAACTCAGCCACATGGCCAACCCGTTTTTATATCTTATTTTTGAGACAGAGTTGCTAAATTGTATATGCTGGCCTTGAAGTTGTTATTCTCCTGTTTTAGCCTCCTGGTAACTTGTATTACAGGATGTAGCATGAAGCCCAATTTGACTAAAAATCTTTCTAAAGTATATTTTAACTTACCTTGCATATTCAGAAAAATACACTATGGAAGATTTTATTTGTTCTTAAAGATTTATGGTGATATTATGAACATTAGTTATTTTTATCTAAAATAGTAATTCTCCCAAAGGCTGTTGGAGTTATTTGGACAATTTTTCCCTACTTGGATTGCTGAGTGTTTGTACTCAGCTGATACAGTCCTGTACTTTCTTTTCACTGCTGATTGAGTTGCTTTCATTTGTTACTACCTGTGAACCAGAATCTGGTGATACCTTTTCTTCCTCTTTCCAATTTGTTGCATACTCAACATATTGTGAGCAGAAAAAACTTAAAGCTTGATGTAACAATTGTATTGTAAAATAAAAGGAGTTTTCCAGAGACATTTGGGGAATCCATATGAAAGTTTTATTAGTTTAAGTACAGAGTTCTCTTGGAACTTACATTGACGGCTCATTGACTTTATCTTCAAAAGGAAGGTGGGGAGGGACTGACTTTGAGATTCAGGCCTGTATTTTGTATAGCAATCACTGTGACATTATATATTTCTCTGCATCAGTTAATAGGTTTGGAATTATCAGTGTTACCTTTATTTCAAATATTAAAAAGAGATATAAAACATGTTTCAGAAGTTGATTCTGTTTATCAATGAAAACCTACCTCTTTTATATTATTTCCAATTAATAAATACTGTCAATAGTTACAAGAATAACTTTTCTTTTACTTCTCCTCCTTCTCCCTTTTGCCATACTGAAGATTAATTTAAACAAGTGTTCTACCACTGAACCACACCTCCACACCAGAACACTCCTCTTTTTTTTCTTTGTACGATTCATTAGGTGTCACCAATAGCACCTTCTAGGAGAAAATGTAGCATATATGAATAGTCATTCTTGTAGTAAAATTGGCGCTTTGCATGATTCATAGTTAAACCAATCCCTCTTTTTGTTCCACCACAAGATTTCAGAGAAATGAAGTAAGAAGTGTTGGCTTATGTTTACTTCTACAGAGATATGATGCAAATTAGAATGTGCCTAATGGAATTCAAGAAAGGAAATTGAGGAAAGGGTAATCATACAGGAAAAACATACATGGAGTGGCAGAGGCAGTAAATATATAAGGGAAGGAACCATGGGTGATTTCTGCTAGTGACAATATTGTTATCATTGGAATCGTTAAGACATCACATAAAAGGTAAATAGTAAGCATATTTTAAAGAAAATAGAATCCTGTTTTTATAATGATTTAGTGCTCTAGTAATTCATCTCTAACACTTCTGTGATAACTTGTAGAAAAAGGATACAAAGCTCTAAGCCTGGCTTTGTTGCTAAAGAGCTTTCCAACCTTTAACAGATACTATTATGTGTCAATTAATTACAGAGATACATTCTAAAAAAAATGTGTCCATAAGTAATTCTGTCATTGTGGGAATGTCTTATAGTGTACATACACAAATCTAGACAGAAGAGTTTAGTCATTTGATGTGGCAACTTGTGATCAACAGACAAAATACAAGCTGCATAAGGCTGTTTCTAACATGACACAGCATGCTATTTTGCAGTACTTTTTTAAAAATGGGAGTATATCCTAAATATTAATAAATATAATTTAGGAAACACATAGTGACATGTTGTTTAATATCATTCATTAAGATGCTATTTTGTAATAAAAAATTTTAAGTTGGAGTATATTCTAAATAGCAATAAGAAATATACTTTAAAAGTAAGCACATAGCATACCAGTGATATACTCCTCTAATTTGGAGTATATTCTAAATAGCAATAAGAAATATACTTTAGTAAGCACATAGCAATAAGAAATATACTTTAGTAAGCACATAGAAATAAGAAATATACTTTAGTAAGCACATAGCATACCAGTGATATTAAACCAGTGTTTAATATTCATTATACACCAGCAGGTTTGTTTATAATGACATCACTACAAACATGTGAATAATGCATGTGTTATATAAACAAGACAGCTATGAGCCAGGTGTGCTAACATACGCCTGTAATCTCAACACTCTTGAAGGCAGATAGGAAGAGCAAAAATTGAAGCCCAACCTGGGTAATTTAGCAAGACCCTGTCTCAGAATAAAAAAATAAAAGAGAAATGGGGATGTAACTCAGTGTTAAGGCACTGGGTGTGACCCTAAGTAACACAAGTAAAGGAAAAAAGAGATCTACAATATCCATAGGTGACAGGAATTTTTCAGCTCTCTTATGAAGTTGTGAGCCCATTTTCATATATGTAAAATGATATTGATCAAAACATTATTATGCAGGACATGCTGTGCTTCATCCAGACTTAAATTTTCTGAGTTATGAAATGATTTAGACTGGATTTTTTCTAACGTCCTGTCCAATTCTAAACTTCTATCCTTTGCTGGAAAGTAAGTGTTAGAGTATTGGTTTAAGATTTGTACAATCAACCAATGTCAAAATCAAAGTGCCCCCTTTTCATATCTTACACTACTTTTGACCATTCCGCAGACATCTATGTATGTCTTTCTTTCCTGGAAGAAACAGTATTTTTCTTCTCGTTTATTAAAAAAAAGAATTCCAGATTGCTTCTTGAATATGGCCCCTGCCTCCCCTCTCAGGTTATGGATTATTTTTTGTTCAAGAAAAGATCAAGGATAATTAATCCACTAACAATCCAATGGTCTTATCAAATGACTTGACACAAAGATAACCATGAATAACACCTTGCCCCTAAAAGGCTAGTATTGGGCTGTCAAAGGAAAAGAACGCACAGATATAAAAAATCAACGATGATGATGTTTCACAAGAGCTAAAGTCCATGAGAAATCAGAGCTTAACAGATGGAACTTCATCAAATAGTGGGTTAAGGAGGTATAGTTCTTTTTACGACTTGCATTTATAGTAAGATAGCACATTTAAATTATTTAGAAATACCACTACTCAATCAGTAGTCAAAGTTTTCCTGGTGAATTGTTTGCTGTACATAGTAAACATAGGTGAAGTTAGGAAGCATACATATATATAAAGCCAATACCAAGAAAATAATTGTTATATTTTTGGAACGTTAGGATGAAGATTCCTAAACAATTGCTACTGAAGTTCAACTGCCTTCATTGCTAAATAAGGTACTTATGAGACATTTATTAGTATTAATTCAGTACTAATAAGATGTTCTCTGAGCTTCTGTTTCCTGTAATGTCCTTTGTATCTCTAAATAGCCATTTCTTGGATCTGAGCAGGCTAAAACACTAACGGCATAATTGAATTGTTATATTTTCCAAATCACTCCTATCCCTATTATTTATCAACAACCTTTTAAAGTAAGTTGGACCCCATTTAATGGATATGGAAACTCAAGAACATAAGTGACTTCTGAAGGCCTTTTGGTTTTAACTTCTTTTTAGGCCCCTAGGTAATCAAATCTCTGTCTGGGATGTTCTTTCTCTCATTATATCATTTATTATGAGAAAAACTTTTCCCTGTACATTTTCCCCCAAAGGTCTCACATGTTCTTAAGAAATAGCTTACAGAAACACAAACAAAAATTTAGTAACCTTGCCCATTTTTGGAGCATCTATGTTTCTCTTCTCCTGGCTTGCTATACTAACGTCATCTTTAGAAGATCATGTTTGCTTATCACTTCTGATGCATATTATGCCCAGTGCTGAGGTCACTAAATTTTATAGTAATGTTATTCACTTTTTCAAGGTCACCTGCACCTTTCTAGTACTATCAAACCTTCATCAGTGTTAAAGTAACTGGTAATAATGCCTCTAATTTACTCAGCAGGTTGTTTTTAGGTTTTCTTTGCTATCTTTTCATATTCATGTCTTAAAATTTAGGAATGATATTGTGAAAACCATCAGGCTTTCCAGTGTCTCAAGCTCACACAAAACTTCTTCCACGTATATACAGACACACTTGCCCACTTATCCTAAAATAAACCTGTAAATGTGTCTCTTTTCTCTTAGTTAAGGAAAGATGTTCTTACACTCTGATCTCCAACCTCTTGACTTCCTGTCTTTTTTTTCTTTTTTTTTTTTTGGTACTGGGGATCGAACTCACAACCTCACACTTGCCAGGCAGGCGCTTAAGCCACTGAGCTAAATCCCCAGCCCCTTGACTTCCTGTCTTATAAATGGATCCTTGCTGGATCCAATGTCCCACTCCTATACCCAGACATGACCAAATCCTAGAGTAAACACTGATCTTAACTTCTAGTATACTACTAATTAGTAATGGAACACTTTCTGCTTATGTCCATAGAGTCTCTTTTATTGTTGATGATTGAAATAACTTGTTTTATTTCTGGAGAGAAAAAATATTATATTTTATGCACACAATGAGAATCTTGAAAACCTTCAAAGACAAAAATATATCTCTTATGAGAATGGGATTTTATCTCTCTAATATTCTTCCCAAATTCTGTAAGAGTGATTTAACCAAGAAAAAAAATCAGAAAACCCAAACTGAAGTTTAATCTATAAAATACCTGGCCAATACCTCTCAATACTGTCAAGGTCACCAATGGCCAAGAAGCCTAAGAAGATGCAATGACTGAATATAATGTGGTAGCTGTGTGAGATCTCACAACAGAAAAAGAACATTAAGTATAAACTAAAAATATCCAAATAAAATATAACTTCAACCAATAATAATGTATATCAATATTAGTTCATTAGAAGTAATAAATAATATGATAACACAAAATGTTTTAAAAAAAAGTGAAACTGGATTTGGGCTATATTAGAGCTCTGTACTGCTACTGAAACTTTGTATAAATCTAAAACTGTTCTATATAAAAACTTATTAGAGACTGGGATTTAGCTCAGTGGCATATGCACCTGCCTAGCAAGCACAAGATTGTGATTTTGAACCCTGGTACTAAAAAACAAAAACAAAAACAAAACTTTATTAAAGAAGTACATATGATATGCATACATATATATGTATATATATATGTGTGTGTGTGTATACATATATATGTATATATGTGTATACATATATAAGATGACATTAGTATATGTATATAATGCCTGTATGTCTATGAGTTCCACATCTATACATCTGTTGATTCAACCAAATGTGCATAAAAATTATTACAAAAGTTTTGACAGTATTGAACATGATTAGATTCTTTTTCTTGCTTCTATTTCCTAAACAGTACAATGTCACAACTATTTACCTAACATTTATACTGCTTCAGGTAATTTTAAGTAATCTAGAGATGACTTAAGTACATAAAGGTTGTACATAGGTTAAATGGCAAATACTACATTTTGTATAAAGGATTTGAGCAACCATGGGTTTTGGTGTTTGTGGCTGTTCCAGAACCAATACCCAAAGAATACTGAGGGATGACTGTATTTATTTGTATTATATAATTTATATATTTATACATAAAAATAAGCTTATATAATATGTAGTGTATGTGTGTATATGATGTGTGTGTGTCACTTACCTTTAGGGGGTATACAGTACTGCTTAACTGGACAAAGATGAAAAACATCCTACTCCTAACTGACAGGATGAGTAATCATCTATATTCAAGTTATTGAAGAGTAACCTCTCCCCCCACAACTCCCAATTAATAAGCTCATTTGGAAAATTATTTAAAAACAAGCAGGTATTTGCAAAATCAGAGAAAAATATCAGAATCTAGAATAATAATTACCTCTTGAGGAATCAACTTTAAAAAAATGTCTGGGGGGCAACCCGCTCGGGAACCCCTTCTGTCTCTCTTCAGGCAGAAGTTTTCTCTCAATAAATATATTCTACTCTTCACCTCTGTTGTTCCTAAAATTCATTCTTTGATTTTAGAGAACGTGAACTCGTGGACACAGTAGGTTAGGCATTTCACTCACAATTGGAGGTCCCACCGAGATCACGGAACAGAGGTGAGAGTTTGCTGTTGTTTCATAGACTCTGGACTGGGACTCATTGAGGTAACAAATTTTTGTGCTTGAAATTTTGCTTTGTCTTTGCCAGTTGTTTATAACTCATTGTGATAATTGCTTCCTATTTGTCCACTGTTTTTTAAACAACTGCTTTGTCTCCTATAGTTTTATTAAAATATTATAAATTTAAGTTAAAACGTGAAATTTACAAGTTATGATATTTCTTTAATGGTATATTACTTTGTTCTTGTACAAGTTAAATTTAAATTGTTTGCTAAAGTTACTGGTACTCTTTGCTTGACTATATTTAGACCATAGCACTAGAGAAAAATATTAGAACATCTCTGACAGACTTTAATGTAAACTTCCATAAAATGGTTCTCTTAAATGGAAATCTAGTTCAGACTTAATAAATATACATGCCTAAAATAAAAAACTGGGACTCCTTACACCATTTAAGCAGCACTAGGCTGGTGGCCAGTCTTAAGGCTTGGAGGACAGGGTTCACTGAGACAGACCGGCTCTGATCCTCCTCTATACTCTAGAGGATATGTCAGGCCTGTTCTGCTTCACTTTCCTAACTTTGACTTTACCTCTACTCATTTCCCACTTTACAATTTCCTCACAGAGGCATGTAAAGTCAGAAAAAACTCTAGACTATCTTAGTTAAGTCCATAGAAAATGAGCATTTTACTAACGCCAAAGACAGGGAAGTCATCTTAGATAAAGGACACATACCTAGTCTCTGGGTCAGATGATACATTGGTCAGAATTGTGCCCATCCAGGAGAATACACATAAGAGCCATGTCCCAGCTCAGTGTTCCGGGCAAATCTCCTTTGGAGATTAAACCTGAGACACAGTGGGGAGAGGAGAACCGACTTCCATGTGACAGTGGAAGAAGCTATCCCTGGAAGCAGCACACATAATGGGACCTAAACACATTAGAATAAGGAGGCTCTCTAGTCTCTCAAGTTGTGGACTTTAAAACCTTCATTGTAACATCATAGAGCAGTAGATAATGATCCTGCTCAGGCTTTTTAACTATCCCTTATAGAATTTTGATGAACAGTGGTTACTCTGCCAGCTAATTAATTGCTCTTATAGCAGCTGTTTCCCTAGCATCTGTTTGGTGAATCCTCATCGAAGCCAGTGGCCATGGAGTCAATGAAAAGTTGACCAGATAGACTGCTGGATTCCTTTCTAGAGACTGATCTCTGGTTATCTGAACTGATAGAAACTGCGAACTGAGGGTTCCTGGCCAGGGCAACTCTCTGGTGGACACCCAAAAGTTCCTCAGTGAACATTTGCTCATGATCACTGAAAATCTCCCCTTTTCTATTGTCCTTATTTCTAAACTTTTCAGTGGATTTTCAAAATCACTTGGACTACCTTCCTCCACCTTCAGAGATCAGGCTGAGGTAGGTAAGTTTCAATAGCTATTCACACATTGGGCCAGGGATTTAGTGGCAAGCATGAGGTCGAGGTCGTGAGTTCAATCCTCAGATCCTCCCTCTGTACTGCAAGGAAAAAACAAACAAACAAAAAAAGATGGAAGCTAAATGTGATGGCATGTGCTTGTAATCCCAGTGTGCAACAGCTGTTCACACTACCTGCTGTGTAATAAGAAAGGATTTGCATTTGTGCCTTACATATGTTAATTAAGATTAAATAGGCTTTTCTTTTCTGTGCCTAAAAAGTTTATGTGCCTTTTTTTAACATAAAATGTGATTGCTAGATAATTTGTAAATTTAACCTGTGAGCTTCAAGGATATAGAAATTTAAATGAAGTATAGCCTTATCCTGTTACTAGGAAAGGTTACTTAGATAATTAAATGAGAGACAAATGCCTGGAGACTCCTTTGCCCAGTGCATGGGGCGAGTCTCCTCCAGTCAATTGTTCTACTTATCTCTAGACAAAAGAAAAAAAAAATCCTACTTCCAACTCACCTTTTAAAATAAGCAAAATAGTTTATTACAAAGTTATACTTCCTTCTTTAAAGCATTCCTTATGGATACAAAGTTTGTGAGCTATCAGGGAAGATAGGATTGCACATCAGGACAAGGGTGGATAGGCTGACGGAATCTATCTTCTGTTTTCTCCAGCCAGCATCCACCTGCTCTGGAGCAGTGTCAACCCAGGGATACCTTGGGGCTATTTATCAAACAGGAATAATAAGGGATGCCTTAGTTATCTCCTTTTTGCCTAGCTAACTCAATGTCAAAGTCTTTAGCACTACAGGGCTAAAGGGCTCAATGGAGTTTCCTGAGTTCAATTCCTGTTACAAAAGGATTCATAGTCTTACATATTGCTTTTATATTATAGACACGGGCAACTCAATGCCAAAGCTTCTCTCTCCTCTGGAATGCATTCTTAAGCACTGGAAGATGTTCAACCATTCCATGTTAAAAAAAAAAAGAGTCAATTTGTATTTCTCTGCACGAGTGCATGGCCTACCTATATCCCTTAAAGGCAAAGTGCATTACAGAGGGAAGTATTAATTATGATGTTCTTTTACAACTAAAATCACATTGTCAAAAAGTGGAAAAATGGTTAGAGCTACAGTATGTTAAAGTTTTCTTTACATTAAAGGTAATTCTTATCTATGCTCCAGGTATAATTATAATCCTTATGAGACCATTCCCACTCATAGGTCTCTTTCTCTCAGTGAATAAAGCAAATTAAGCTAGAATTAGGAAAATTTCCAGATGACCCTGATAAGTACATTGAGGTCTTTAGAGGACTTACTCAGCTATATAAACTAGATTGGAAAGATGTAATGTTACTCTTAAATCAGACACTGACTTCTAGTGAGAGACAGGCAGCATTACAAGCTGCTATTGCCTTTGGAGATGAATAATCATATTGTTACTTTTAGAAGGCCAGAATATAGGCAGCCAGGGGAACCACCAGTTCCCACTGGTATACAAGCAGTTCCTATCCAAGGCCCCAAGTGGCCTGCCAATAATACAGGAGATTGGAACAGGAGACATTTTCAAGTGTGTATTCTTGAAGGTCTAAAAAGGACAAAAGCCAAGCATTCTAGTAACCTTAAATTGTCACCTATTTCTCAGTGAAAAGGTGAAAAAACCCTCTGACTTCTTAGATCATTTATCAGAGGCAATAATACAACATATGCCTATAGATCCTGATTCGATAGAGGAACAGATTTTGCTTAAAGACATGTTTATTACTCAGTCAACTCCAGACATTAGAAAAAAAGCTACAAAAGATAGCCTTTGCTCCAGACAGTTCACTTGATACTTTAGTAAAAGTTGCCTCCTCAGTATTTTATAACTGTGATGAGACACAGAGATCAAGGAGAGAAAACAAAGAGACCGAGAAAAAGCCCTGCTTTAAGAGAAACAGACCCCAAGTCTGATTCTTGGGGCTCCAAGAAGAGCTCAGTGACAGTTACCCACTATCGCTGCCACAAGCCAGCCAGGTCACCTTAAGAGGGACTGCACTCAGAAGCCCCCTGGGCCATGCCCCAACTGCAAAGGTGGCCACTGGAGGTCAGACTGCCCTCTGAGGCCAAGGACTGAAGGGCCCCAGGACACTCACTGCCCTCTCCCTCTGGCCGGACTGTCATCTCCACGGAGGAGCCCCAGGTAATCATGACTATAGAGGGATAAGAAACCAGCCGTTTGCTGGATACTGGTGCCAGCCTCTCCGTCCTTCTCTTCAATCCTGGTCTTCCTTCTAGTCACCACACCTCAGTGAGAGGAGTCACTGGTGAGGAGGTAATTCTATACTTTTCACAACCCTTAGGCTGTAACTGGGATGGTTTCTTTTTACACATTCATTTTTGATTATGCCTGGAAGTCCAGTTCCCCTCTTGGGAAGAGGTATTTTATCATGTCTAAATACTGTGATGTATATGCACCCAGGTCAGGTGCGCTGCCTTCCCCTTGAGGAGACTGAAATACATCCTGAAGTCTGGGCAACTAAAGGTAGAATAGGCAGGGCAACGAGAGCTGCCCCGATACAGACACACCTCAGAGATTCCACTGTTTTTCCTCATCAGAGACAATGTCCTTTAAGACCCAAAGTTAAGAGGATTAACAGGGGCTGGGGATTTAGCTCAGCAGCATTAGTGCCTGCCTTGCAAGTGTGTGGTCGTGAGTTCAATCTCTGGTACTGATAAAAAAAAGAGAGAGAGAGAGAGAGAGGATTAATACCTACAATTGATAATCTAAGAGCACAAGGCTTACTTGAGCCCTGTAATAGTCCATACAATACTCCAAACTTGGGAATTCAAAAACCCAATGGGGAGTGGAGGTTAGTACAAGACCTTAGGTTGATAAATGAGGCAGTAGTGCCCATTCACCCAGTGGTACCCCATCCAGACACTCTGCTTTCTCAGATCCCAGAATATGCCAGTTGGTTTTCAGTGTTAGATTTAAAGGATGTGTTCTTTCTGTATTCCTTTGTATACAGATTCTAACTTTCTTTTGCTTTTAAAAATCCGTAAGACCAAGCAGCTCAACTGATGCAGAACTATACTCATAATTCTTATTAATTCTACTCTTTGGCCCATGCATACTTAACTGTTTCTTTGGCTTTTTCTCCTCCAGACTTAAAGCTGTGCACATACCCAAGATGAAAATGCCTGGGGTCTATCCAGGGCCTCTAGACAGGATCTCTGTGGAAGTACCTCCGACTGCCATTAAAAAACTGCATCCCTGTTCAGCCTAAAACAGCTAGATTGGTCTTCTGCCCCTTTCCCCTCACGGCAGTTTAGGCTACTTCTTCAGAGGGGGGAATGTTACAGGCAGCTGAGCCAGTTAGAAATATTACAGGCAGTTAGACAGGAAGCTGTCTAACTTGAGGAAGATGGCACAGAAGGAAATACCCACCTTCAGCTGCAGGCCAGATCTCAAAACAGGAGACACTCACCTCTTGCTGTGGGCCAGATCTCAAGACAAATGCAAACACACCCTTAAGTATAATCCTAAGGGATTAAATCTGGATCTTATGCCCACTTGGCAAATTCCCACTTCCCCACCTTTGAAGCCATCTAATTTCATGGTTTCCTCTATAAAAAGTCCCTGGAAAAGACAGAGTGTGGGGCAACCCACTTGGGACCCCCTTCTGTCTCTCTTCAGGCAGAAGCTTTCTCTCAATAAATATATTCTACTCTTCAAAAAAAAATCTGGGTACATTCTTCAAAAGGTCATAGAAGCAGTTGAAATGTATATTTTCATGATGATGCCTACTGAATTTCAGGCCATTTGTCATGAAATCTTTGGTTAGAAATAGACTTTAGACCTCCTTTATCTTCTCTTTTACTCTCTTGACCCCCCCAAAGGGATAAATTATTGAAAAATTTAAATTCTGATTTCAGAACCATAGGTCTATTTGAGGGGATTTTAAAAAGCCTTGTGTCTGGATATCCCTCCAAACACTTGTGCAATCATAGGTAAGGCTTTTTCAGAGGTTCCTAGAGTGTGTGATGCTGAATTCATTTATGGTGCAATGCTAGACTCAAGTGCACTAGCTAGGATTAAGGGTGTGAGTGCTACCCACCCTATGTAGTTTTATGAATTGAAACCGCTACAAACTGTGAGCTAAATAAATCTTTTCACCTTTAACTTTGAGTATTGGGTATTCTGTATCCGCAGTGAAAAATGTAACTAAGACAGAATTTGGTACCAGAGAAGTGGAGTCATTGCTGTGACTGTACCTGACCATGTAGATTGGTAGCCTTTGCAGCTGGCTTAAAGAAAAATTTAGGAAAAGTTCAGAGATGCTGGCAGAAAAAGTAGAGCTGGAATGCCTTAGGCTGTACATGATGGGAGATTCTGGTCAGAGTTCAAAAGACCAGAATGCCAAATGCTGCTGGTAAAAACCAGGCTCAAGAGATTTATGCTGGGAAGGACTATATTTGTTGTTGGATGCCAAATGATGTGTATTATGCCTTCCTAAAAAGTTTGTCTACATTTTGCCAATGTCTAGAGACTTTGCCTGAGTCTAAAATTAAGAGTAGCAAAATAATTAATTTGGCAGAAGAAAGTTTAAGGCAGCCTAATGTTGAGGTGATGGTATGGCTACTGTTGGGGGCTTTTAGCCAGAATTGTGTTGAGAATCAAAAGCAAAGAGCCAAGCAGAATGATTTAAAACATTTTGAGTTTGGCTAGAAAGGAAATTACAGTGAAGCTGTGAACTATAACGAAAGGGCAGAGGAGATCTTGATTGCCAAGAAGAAACAGGAGAATAGAAAAGATGGCCTGAGGGTAGCACAAGAAACATCAAGACTGCACTTTTTCAGGTTCAATTTTTTTTTTTTTTTTTGAGACAGGGTCTCGCTATGCAGTTTAGGCTGGCCTTGAGCTCACTTTGTAGCCCAGGCTGGTCTTGAACTTGCAACGATCCTCCTGCCTCAGCCTCCCGAGTGCTGGGATTACAGGTGTGAGCCATCACGGCTGGCTGCAGGCTCAAATTTGCCAAAGTGAAAGACTTTGTTTTGAGAAAACAGTCCTAGAGCACCATGTTCCCCAATAGTAACAGCCTAGGGAAATGTTTCCTCAGGATTTAATTAATAGATGCTTGACTTATAAACCAAGATAGAATGAAGCCTGGCTACTGCTCCAGCTGGCAATAGACCTTGGCATCATTCACATGGCATTGGTTTTAGGTGCATGCAGAATGAAGGAGTTGTGAGGTCAGCAAGGCTTCCACCCAGATTTCAGGAGAAGGCCTGGTAGGCCAGGCAGTGTGTCCCTGAGAGGGCAGTGTGTGAAGCTGTGAGTGTAAAACCAAAGGTACAGTGGAGATCCCAGTAGTTTTGAGAAGGCAGGAAAATGAATTGTCTGAGGAGGGAGCTGCACTGATCAAAGAGAGAAGCCTTGGATGTTACTACTACCAGAAGTGCAATAGTGGCAGATCCAGCAAGTCCGCTGGAGTTTACAATTTGCCACAGATTGCCATAAATACTGGAAGTGGAACTGAAGAATTTACTTGCTTATTTTGGTCTTGCTTTGTTTCCATTCCTTGCTATCCTTGTTTGTAACTTTTAAAATGGAAATATCTATCTTGTGCTCCTGAATGTTGGAAGTGTTAAACTTTTGTTTCATTTTTACAAGGGCTTGAAGCTAAGTGTTTGCCTTACATCTCAGAAGAGACTTTGGACTTGGACTTTTCAGTCATGCTGAAGTTGTTAGGACTTTGGCAACTCTTACAGATGCCTTTTGCATAAAGGAATGTGCACGAGTCATTGGGTGGCCAGAGGAAAGATGTTATGGCTTGTGTGTAGATGTTCCCCCAAAGCCTCATGCAGTCATGCTTGAGGCTTTTTCAGAGGTGGCTAGATGTAGATTGTATGATGTTGGGATTAATTCCTAGTGCAGTGCTAAACTCAAAGGCACAAGGATTAAGGGTGTGAATGCTACCCATTCCAACTAGCCTGAATAAAATAAAGGAAGCGGAGCTGTTAAAGTCCCAAGATTGTTACATATATTCTGTTCTCTTCTGTGAAGTCACCCTGCCTTGGTACCAGCTGATTATGGACTGAAACCTCTACAAACTGTGAGCTAAATAAACCTTTCCTCCCTAAACTCTGAGTATAAGTATTTGTCTCAGTAGTGAAAAAACTAACTTAAAACATTAGTTCTAACATAATCTTATTATTATGTTAAATTTCTTGTCATAATAAATCTTCAATTATCACCCACAGAAGTACAATGCTGTCTTGTTTCATATTTTTCTGCTTTCAAAAACCTAAAGTAAGTCAAAATCACTTTTACATCATCTTTTTAATTCATATTTTCTAGACCAATGATGCTATTTAAGTGCAACTAAACAATAGTTGCAAATTGGGAATTGGGGTGCAAACAAATTTTGCTTGAGGCACAAAACATAAATTAAAGTAATGATCACTTGAAGATGAAACTTTTCTCTCTCTTTTAAAATCAGAATGAAAGTAGGTCAATGAAATTTAGGATATTTTAGAGTATGTACAGTATTGTATTGTTTGCCAGTACCTAATTTACAATTACAGAGCTCCATGAATATTGAAATGATTCAGCTTCCCATTATAAATGTACGTGGCAGTTTGGTTGTTGATCAGTTTATGAAGTTAATGCAAATGGAACTGTCTTCCTGTCAGCATTTGAAATCTATAATGCAGTCATGTTGTATATTCAGGGACAGGCCATTGACAGTCAATTAACAAGTTTGATTGGTATGTCAACTCATTCTTTTGAATTGTTAATAGTATGTTAATAGAATGCATTTCTTTGTGCAGTCCCATTTGTGGCTTCACAGTTACAGCTATTTTTTATAATTCTGAGTAACCTAAAATAGTGCCTTAATAATAGATTATTAAACACCTGTCTAGTGTAGCTTAGGGAGGTTTTTCTAGACTGGGAGTTTGCAGTGGATCCCTTTGATATTCAAATCAACAAATGATAGCCTTTTTATTCAAAACGTAAATTCTTTTGATGGTTAGCTTGTTAAGAAATATGCAGCTCTAGTCTGACCTGATCTGGTTTCCCATGGAAAAGATCTGATGCCGTTTGAAGGTTCATAAATGGAATGCCAATGACAATTTGCTGTTGACGTTTTGCCGCCTCAGCCCTCAGATGCTGCCGGTTGATGTGCCGCTTTAGCTTCACCAAATAATCCTTGCAGGTAAATGATCTACGGATTGATCAGATAGTTTCAAAGCAAAGGGCTCTTCTGTGGTCTGGATTTTTAGGCTTGGAGGGGTACTTTAAAAGATGCGTCAAATTGACACATGAATCTTAAAGCATAGAATGATGGGGGAATGCAGAAATGTGAGAATATTTTTAAGTGACTAGAATATTACTTCACGTTTTGAAAACCTTCAAATGTCTATCGGATCTGTTCCCTATGGCAGATTTATTTCTACCTTGGTTTTTGTTACAGTTGTTTTGTCTGTGTGCACAGGTTTACTCTCACTTTCCGGGGGAAGTTGATGAGACATTAAATGTATTATTCTCCAATGGTGCTTTGGAATAAGGTTGTGAGTTCATTTGCACAACCATGTTTTATTCATGTAGTTCCTGTAACCAGAATATAAGAATCTGCCATTTCTCTAGCCTAAAAAAATTGTCTATACTAAGGAAGCAGTAAAAATTTTATTCCTTTTTTCCCCTCTTCTTCACTTCTTTTGATGATGCATTCCATAACCTACTATTTATATTTAATTTCATTGGCAGAAGTTTCTTTATAGTAATGGAAGGGGTCCTGCCAACGTACTTTGAATTCTTAGATAATATTTTTCAGTTCCATGCTTCAGTGAATTTGGAGGGGGAATTTGCATTTACTTGCATTTTAGAGTTAGATTAGAGATTGCTGCTCAGATACCCTGAATACACTAACAAGGAAACCAAGGCAAATGATAAAGCTTTCAGGAACTACCTGATCTTTTGCTCTTTATTCTGTGGACACTCTGCTTGCTGTCATTAGAAATACATACCTGCTCACTTGAAGGTTGACACATTCCTAATGTTCAGAAAGAAAGTTGCTAAAGTTTTTAGTATCACAATAAAAATAAAATAAAAACCCAACCTTATAGTATAAGATTAAGAACTATACAAGAAAACATTGAAAGCTAAGTTATAAAGAATACATATCTCTTAATGTGTAACTAAAGTCTTCATAAATCAGGAGTGGAAAAAAGAGAAAATTAATTATTACATTACACAGTTTATTTATTCACCATGTGCCCTTAGGCAGGACCACAAAACTATGACCTATCTCCAGATGGAGAGAAGAGAGAAAAGAAGGAGCTATGCAAGCATTAATTGATAACAGGTTTTAATGTGTCACCTTAAATATCCCTCTGGCAATGTTTCTCAAAGTGTGTTTCACAGATCACTAGTCCCACAAGATGCTTGGCCGGCAAGGATTCTGCAGGGAGAGCAGCAAGGCACATGCCCCCTTAAAATGGAGATTCACGGGGTCACAAAGCTTGTTAGCAGGATAACAAGCTTCAAAAAGTCATTTAATAAATTTGGCTAGCTCTCTTTAACCCAAGACTTCCAAAACTAATTCAAACCCAAGATTTTTATTTCTTTATATTTTTTCTTTTAAAACCAATTAACATTTTTGCAGAAAGGGAGAATGCTATAATATCTTTAGGCAAATAATTTACCTCCACTATGCTGTAATGGTCTCATTTATACATGAAACAAAAAATATTACCTATTGGCATAAAAATTAAATGAGTAGTTAGAGTGATGTGTTACATGGATACTTGCTATTGGTATTATTTACTAACAATAATATGGTTGGTGTTATTTTTGTATGAGACCAGTATTATATTTTTATTTGTTTATATTTCTTTGGCATATCTATGTAGTGAATTGTATACAGAATAAGGCCTAGGGTTGAAATTTGAAACTTTATGCACAATGGGATAAGACATAAATGAAGGGAAGCAGAATGTAAACTGATAAACTGATAAACAAAATAGTAAACCAATTACCTAGCTAAGAAGCAAAGGACTATGGGAGTGCTGAGGGAGTATGAGCGTTGATTACCACCTCTAGAGACCCCAAACAGCTTATTTAGGAATTGACAGATTGGTGGATATTTGGAAAACTTCCTGAGAAAGAAATAAGGAAGTTTCAGAGAAGGAGGGGAAGGAGAATGAGAGAATGGCTTAACTTTTAGTGAAAGGAACCAATATTTTAGAAAGAAAACTTGATACCTGGGGCTGGAGGAGCAAAACAATGGACTGTAGGGAAGCATGGTAAAAGCAAAGTTATGGGGATAGAAGAGGACAGTAGATTAAAGAGACGTTTCTGAAGTAGAGTGTAAAAGAATACAGGACTAACTCATTGGGGGAGGGGAAATAGAACACAAAGGAACCAAAGATAAGACTGGAGAGGAAGTTTGGGAGCTGTATAAATGGTGTCTCAGCTTAGTTTTATAAGTTAAGACAAGAAATTTCTCAGAAGGAAACTATTCTAGCATATATGTCTAAAGCCCATCAGCAGCCTTTTAACACTGACCTTCTCAAGAGAGATTAATCAAGTGTATGTGTGGATTTTTTGGCATAACCCATGAAAACTACTGATACTATGAGTCAAAAGTGATTAAGTCAGTAATTTCTGGAAGTGTATAGGAATGTAAATATTTAAATTAAAAATATAAAAAGACACATACAAAATTAAAAATAATAGTGAAAAAATATTTGCTTGCCTTCATACTCACAAAATTATACATGCCCTGTGTGGAGGGGAAAGAAGTATTCATTCCACCTTCCACAGGTGGGTATTTTATGTACTTTGAATCTATGAGAACTGATTAGGCAGGAAGCCATATGAATTTATTTTGAGCATGGGGACCTGTTAGTCAAGTGAGTACACAATAATCCAATGAGATTTAGAAATTTAGGTATCCTTTTTATAGGGGAGAGGGAAGTAAGAGTGTAATCAATTTTAAAGGAAATGTAGATGAATTTTAAAGGAAAGGAATGAGTCTGAGGAACAGGTAAACTTTTCACAAAATCTGTCTGGGCTCTGGTCATAATATCAACTCTAGACTTCCTTCCTCTGATATGAATCCATCTTTTCCATCCTTGGTTGATTAGATCTCTGGGAAGGGGACTTACAATAGATTGTCTTCTGGAGGATACGCCTTTGAAATGGATGAGAGACTTCCCTTCATTTTTGGTTTTCCAATCTCTTTTCTTTTCAAGCTATCAGCATATCAGAGTGCCATACTTTAGGAATATTGTGCACTGAGCCCCAGTACTTAACTAAATACTTATAATCTTTTTATTTTATTTTTATTTATTTTTTGGTGCCAGGGATTGAATTCACAACCACATGCTTGTAAGGCAGGTGCTTATGCCACTAAGCTAAATCCCCAGCCCCTATAATTTTTTTATTGTTTATTATTTCATATGCCTTCCTCCTCTCTCTCTTCCTCTTCTTATTTTGAGTTTCTGGGATCCTGGATCTGATTTGCTTTTATATTTACAGATCTATCAACAATTGATATTTAGCAGATGCTTAATAAATGGTTTGAACATATAGTATTTGAAATATCATCACTCCGATTTCATTCAGAAAATAATAATAAAAACCCCAAAATTGTAAAACATTTTAAAGAACTTTTCCAGACCCCAACATACATTTTGATCTTCCATGTTACATAACATTAATGGAAAAACACATTTAAGCTTTTCATTTACTGCTTATTAAATGTCAGTTCCTCTGGTTTATACTGCACTTCACACTGTGGCAGGGACAATTTATATAATCTATTTTACTAATAGGCTTCTCTTTCCCCTTTGTGGGACTCCTTATTGGTATGACCTTCTCTTTGAAAATGAAGGAAATTCTAGTTTCTGGATATCTTAAGCCATTAGTTATATCTTATATGATTTTACCACAAGTCAGTTGACTGACTTTCCTGTTAACTTCATGCTGTGCATAAATTGACTTTTATGTTCTGCCAGTTTCTCATTCCCTATCACATCACACAAAGTTAAGTGATAACTGCAAAGACATGATCAGCTCCAAATTCAGAACTAACATGCTGTTTTAAAAATTATTTGACTCTTAAATTAGAGCAGCCTATTATTTTCCATTATTCACTCTACTTAAGCAATACTAGAATGATAAATTTCACCTTCAAAAAGACAAGAAATAAAAAATAACCAATATAAAGACTGTGGAAGGTCTTAAAAAATTGCTCATTCCATCTTTAAGAACTTTTTATAATTTATCTATGACTCTGTTCCTACCAGGAATGTAGACCTACACTATGTATCTCCTCTAGTAGCTCTAAGATTTTTATTATTTATTTATTTTTATCAGTACCGGGGATGGAACTCACGACCACCTGCTTGCAAGGCAGGCGCTTATGCCGCTGAACTAAATCCCCAGCCCTGATTTTATTTTAGAAAAGAAGGGATGGGGGTTTGGCTCAGCAGTGTAAGTGCCAGGCAAACGTGAGGTTGTGAGTTCAGTTCCTGGTACCAAAAAAAATTTTTTTAAAACCTATTTTAGAAAAAGAAATCTATGCTTCAATAAGGAAATGTGGCTATAAAAATGTTTCTCCTTCCCAAACTAGCTTTTATTTAAATACAGAATATTTTTCAATCTAGATATTTTCCTATTATCAAAAGTCTTTCTTAATTTTCTGGAATATGATGCCAGGATTTCTTCAGGTGGCAGAACAGTTTTAGCCACAAAAATAAATAACGTTTGTAAGCTGATGCTTTCGTGAAGGTCAAGGCAGGGACCAGCAGTCCCCTGAAGTTCTCCTGTTAGGTAAAAGAAACATATGCCTAGTGCTCAGCCACAGGAGACCCCTTGGTGCTCATATAGGCCACTCTTTCTGCAGTCATAAAAAATTTGAACTTCTATAATGCAATTCAAGTTTTCTCTCATCTTGGAAACTATCTTTTGGGGGAAGAAAGTCGTTTAGACAGGCTCTTGCTACATAGTCCAGGTTCCTTTGAGCTTACTACAATAAGCAGCCTTCAAGCTTGTGATCTTCCTGCCCCCTCTCCCGAATGAGAAGATGATAAGCACATATCACCACACCCAGGTCTCCATCTTTATTTATTGTTAATTATGATACTTTATGTGCATTTTCACTAGGTGTATTGCTAGAGAGAACAGGAAAAACTCGCTTTAAATTATATAACCATGATTGTGAATTATACCTATAACTCCTCTAGAATAGTGAAATTCTAGTCTCATTGATGTATATTTCTTATTTTACAAAACTCTTGCCATTTAAATGTCAGAGATGATTTGTAATTGTACAGCATACACTTTTAACTAATATATTTTTCTTTGTACATTGACAGTGTGGTGTATTTTTGCACCATTCACCATTGGTTTTATATTCTCATTTACATATTTCTACTTTAGAACCAGTGAGATTTAATTGTCTGATTGAATATTTTTGCCTGCCTCTATGGTGGAAGTAGGAGAGCAGAAGCAAAATGATGTATTAGACACCGAGTTTAATCACACTGACCTTTTATCCAATTCTTATTTTAAGGCACATCTACTTTGATTCTGTTGTTCTTCACTTTTATTATAATTTGAACTTAATTTCATTATTTTTAAACCAGTACGATGAAACTAGTTGAAAGAACAAAAACAATATTCAGGCAATAAAGAAATTCAGTAAAGACTGAGAAGACTTTGCATGCCAATTACTCTGTCTTTGGTTGGAGAGATTATTCCAAAGCAGAAAAATAGTAAAAAATGTTCAGTGAGGTTTTTCTCCTCTTCTTCCCAACTGAAGCAAATCTTCTATCGCTCCAAAGTTCCTATTAATTACTTGAGTCTAAAGAGATTCATTTTCAGCAAGTCGAGAAATCCAGATTTATCTTGTGACTTGGTAGAAGTTACTTGGTGGTAAGAAAGCCGGTCTCAGTAATGAAAGCTGGCAGGCCAGGATTTGTGCTCCACTCTGTTGGCATATGAAATTATAGCATGTCATTGAAACAAAATCAATAATCTTTTATGTCCTTTGCTAGCTATGATGAAAAATTTATTATTCTTTGATCATTTTATTCCTGCTTTGGTCATGTGCCATAACAGTAAGAATTAGCAGCTCAAGTAGACAGAATGCACAAGATCAAAACTTGTGTTTTTACAAACTTACCATAATGATCATATATGTAAGGAAAGGTAATATGAAAGACCCCTATTTCTTTAAATCACCTCTTAATCCTGAACAATATTTAGAGGCTCAGTTCACCTAAAGGAAAGAATTTTGCCCCTGCATGTGAATGTTTAGTCACGTTCGTATTCTTTAACTGATACAGAATGAGCCAAAGAGAGTTTGTTTCAACGTAAAAACAGAGAGAAAATTTGACGATGCTCTTTTGATTTAGCTTCGTCTGCCTCACTTTTCCCCATGGAATAGGAATATTTTTATAGAAAAGGGGAATTGTTCTTAGGGAAGGCCTTCACAGCCATAAAACCTCTGTAATAAATTTACTTTAAAGCATCAGATCCTCAAGTATGCTGCCCAGTAAAGTGTGGGTCAGGTCAAAATTCAGGCTTACCCATTTTCTCCTGGTTATCACCCCGTTAAGGCCCTCTGAGCCTCCTACAGTCTCAGGTATGGTGCCGCTAATTAAGAAGTAGGGGCTCATTACCAATTCTCATTAACATCAACCGGAGTTTTAAAGTTGAATCCCGAGGCTGAAAATTTACTCCCTTACTATTCAACACAGGTGAACGAACAAAATCATCTAAATGCCTGTGTCGTGGGGTAGTGCAAATGTGCTTTCAAAGGACAGACCAATTGCTTACTGCAGAGTAGCATTTACCCTTTTGCTCTGGAAAAGGCTGGCAGAGCTTTGAAGAAAAATACATTGGAAAGGGAAATACCGAAGGAGAAAGCAGGTGGAAGATGGGGAATGAGGACTGACTGAATGTCCAAATCATCAGCTGAGTGTTTCTCCTCCAGTTAGAATATCTAGAGAGATAAAATCAAGAGATTGCTTGAAACAGTCCCTGATAGTTAAGTACTCAACCAATATCGTTCAAATTAATGAATGACGAGATATATGTCCAGTAGTGTGTTTTGATCTACTGATGAAATTTATCTTGCAATCAGCATTTGTTTGAGAGTACCCTGGATCACATTTCCTACTCACATTCTTTAATTGTAATGTCTTTTAAACAACAGTTTCCATTATTTTATGGGTGGAGTTTCTTAAAATATTTCAAGTGCTTAATTTTGTGAAATGTTAGCATATGTTGGTTTGGTTGATTTGAAAGCTGTTCTGCCATTCATTTAAATATAAACCATATGAAAATAAATCTCTCTAGAAAAAGAAAACAGCCTTCTCTAGCACTGGATTATAGTTTCCCTCCTTTGCAAACATAGAGCATAACCAACTTTCAAACTTAATTTTTATTTTCCCTCATAATTTTCCTTCCTTACCTCAATGTAAACAGTGACCCAGAAATATTCATAAAGTTAATGTTTGCTTCCAAACTATGTATTAGAAAATTTTTTCTGGTCTTACAGAATGATGAGCTACATTATGGATTCTTTTATAAATTGCCTGTATTTTTCCTAATTGGGCACATTTTCCATATTTAAATCACATTAACAATATGTACCATGATTAGCATCCTTCTGCCTCAAAGTATAAGGACTTTCTTCTAAATTTTTCATGAGTGTCAGATTCTTTCATAACGTTGCCATCCAAATTATAAAACAGTATAAAAGCTGGTAAAAGCTTTCAAACTTATATAGTTATATCCTCACATTTTACCTGTTTTTATTTTTTCATGTTTGCAGTATGTAATGATTATATTTATTGTGGGTAGTTCATATTCCTTTTTGAATTTCAAAAGTTTAATTGACTTTCCCAAGTTCAAGGGTCCATAAGACCCTGCCTAGAATTTTCGTCTCCTGATCCCCAATTCAGCCTTGTATAACTCAAAACAGTTTTGTCTACTTTCACTCCTTCATATCAAGATATTTTCTTTCACATTTCACTGCTTTAAACTCGTAAGTAGTCAGAATGAAAGAAACCCTGAAGAAATATTCTTCCACATATATGGGAAGACCACTTCTTTTACTTAAGATAGGCTTGCCTTACCTCCTTACAACCATTAACTTTTCATCTTTTCACCTGCTTAAAAATTGATAGACGGTGATAATAGATGTGTAAATGCATCATAGGATGAATAAATTGTGTGAGTTAGAGAAGAGAAAATGAATATGTTCGTGAAAGAGTGAGCACATCCATCAGTGGTTGCATGGTGTTTGCACCAGTATGTCCAGGGGACACCTCATCCATCAATCACTCAGAAAGCTCCTCCAACTTTCAGAAGGAGGAAAAGATTTGATACTAAATCTGTAGAAAAAGCCTAATATTAAAGGAGGTCATTCAGAAAGGGAGAAAAGAATGGAAAGGGAATAAAATGCCACAAACAGCCATAATTTAGAATTTTTGAACACTGACTGCATTATGAGTCACTCTCATTTTATATTGATTCTCATACATTAATTTAATATCATTTGATATTTCCCACCCTTATCTGAGCATAAAAAGACTGACAATTGTGTATAGCTTCTGCCTTCAAGGAGCTTAAGAGCTAAAAATGTTTATTCCTCAAAGCTTTCATCATTATATTGAATTATAATCCAATAATGTTTTCCTTAAGTATTAAACATCCAAACATCTACTGAAAATATTTCAAACTTATGAATCATTCATAAAATAATTATTGGTCTCTTGCATGACACTACATTAACTGCTGTCTTGAGTCACTTTTACACTAATAAGATAAATGAAACATAACTTGTAAATAATTATGACACAAAATAGTATAGAGTTAAATAACAATTGTATAGGAGACATCATTTATTCCAAATTTCCAAGGAGATAAAGAGAACCATGGAAATATGAAAATGTTTGTCCAAATAATGAAAACTGGCTCCTCCTCAGAAGAGCCTCAGTCCTCAGTAGCATTAGCTCTTGAAGGTGAGGTGCCATTTCATAGCTAATCAAAGCAAGAAAAATACTGAAATATCATTTTTAAAATGTTGCCCAGCAATGAAGAAAGGCAAATATTGCTGATAAATTATTGCTGATAAAGCAGGAGGTAATTCGGGCCATAAAGTCCTGACATTGAGGTTTTATTGCCTAATGATTAGTCTTTCTTTACTAGATTTTTCAAATTAAAAAAATGGGAAAAAATGTATGTAAAGATTACCGTTAAAGTGAAATCCAAGAGGAAAACCCTGGAAGCCAAACAGTACCTCAGCCAAACAAGAGAACAGCAAGTCAAACAGCAGGGGTCATAACACACACCCTGCAGTCTGCCTCCATGAGGAGGGGAGGAAGTGTTTAGTAGGGAGGCTGAAATGATGAAGCTAAGAAATTCTTTTCTTAATTTTAAGAACCAAACAGAAAAAGGGTAAAGATAATACAGAATTTTTAAAACAGTAAGAGATCAACACTAGTTAATATATTACATATTGTTATCTCACTAGTAGTTGTTCAAGTTACAAGATCTAGGGAAAAAAATGAACAGACACTCAATAAGAGCACAAACTTTTCTTTTTGGTGAACTAACAGAGAATTAGTAGTATAGTTATCTACCTTGCACACTTACACATACATACAGTTATGTGTGTACAACTACATGCATATAATTTTTTCTTTTCTGTCACTTCTCCTTTCCCCATCCCAGTTGTTCTTTTCTTTTGAGCACTTTCTTTCCCTTTCATTATTACAATATCTATTGTACATTTTGTATCTTATTACTCTTTCAGCTTTATTATTACTATTATTTATTTGTTACACAAGGGAGAAAATATGAAATTTATAACTGAGTCTGATTTACTTCACTTATGAAGATACTCTCAAGTTGCCTCTATATACCTATATAAGCCTCAAGATCATCTTTTTTATAGCTGAGTAATATTCCATTGTATAAAAATACATCTTTTTCATCCATTCTGCAGTTGATTGGTATTTTGGTTGTTATGAAGACTTAGCTATTACAAATTGTGCTGCTATAAACATGGGTGCACATATATCACTGCGATATGACATTTTCAATTTTTCTGGGACAATATCCAGAAGGGAAATACCTGGATTGAATGGGACTTCCAATCCTAGTTTTTTGAGGAATCTCCATACTGATTTCCACGTGGTTGCTCCAGTCTACACTCCCACCAACAGTAAGAAGCATTCTTTTCCCCTACAGCTCCACTAACATTTGTTATTGATTGATTTCTTGATAGCAGGCTTTCTTTCTGGAATAAGATGAAATCTCAATATTGTTTTAATTTGTATTTTGTGAATGACCAGTGATGCTGAACATTCCTTTATGCATTTATTTGCCACTTGTATTTCTTCATGTGAGAACTGAATGTTCATTTCAGATGCTCATTCTTGGATTGGGTCTTTGAATTTAAGGGCACTGATGTTTCTCAATTCTTTATATGTTCTGGATATAAGTCCTTTGTTGGAGGGACAGCTAGCTAAAATTCTTTCTCATTCTGTGAATTTTTTTTTCACTCTTGGTGATTTCTTTGGATGTGCAAAAGCATTTCTTTTTTTTAAAATTTTATTTAAAGAGAAAAAAAAGCAAAACAGAAAAAGGGGTAGAAACAATACAGAATCTCAGAAAAAAAAGCAGTAAGAAATCACTAGTTGATAAATTACATACTGTCTTCTTAGACCTAGTTGTTAAAGTTACAGAATTAAAGTATACAAAGTGTACATTCAAACAGTGAGATTGCAAAGAAGTTCAATGATCCAGTAACAACTTAGCAACATGGTTTTCAATCCTACACACTTAAACATACATGCAGCCATATCCTCTAGAGCACTTTCTTTTCTTCTTTTTACTTCTTAAGTCCATTATCTGCTTAGTTGTATCCTGTTTCAGGTTGCTCAGTACCTTACTGACTTGTTTTGTTGTTGTTATATACTTTTAATCACCTTATATAATTCTGTTGCCTTGTTTTTGAGTTTCTCCTCATCCATGATCCATGGATCAGCTTTGGTGGAGTTGGAAGATTTTTGGAGGTATTTTGTTACTTTCTTATCCATTTTTTTTGAAGGTAGCAAAATACAGCAGAACAAGACAGAACAAACCCATGCAACTGCACTGCAATAAAACTACCACAGAACCTCAGAGCAGGTCACCAGGACACGAGCAATGGGCTCAATAGTACAGCCCGTTTTGTTTACATTAGCTGTTCTTTCAATCAAATAGAGGAAAATGCAAGGAAATATAGAACTTTTAAAAACAGAATATTGAATAAAGCAGTACCATTAATCAAAACTGAGCAAAACAGTGATAAAAATATTTGCCTTCAAAGAGATGGTAGAAGGAAATCCCGCTTACTTGTCACGCTGTATACATTCATCCTCCAAAAACATACTCAGACCTCTGGTGCCTACTGGCTAACGGTGGGTGGTGTGGTGGGGGTGGTGGTGGATCAGTGTCTGATTCTTAGCCCGCGCACCGGCAGGGCCCCAGCTGTTTACCAGGGCAGCCCGTAGGCTGCCTGTTTTCCCAGTACCCAAAGTTCCAACATGACACCGAGCTTAGGAGTCACTGCTAGTTCTTGCCCTGGTGTGCCAGTGGTTTGCCAGGCCACCAGCTGCTCACCAGGGCGGCGAGTAGGCCACCTGCTCTCCAGCGCCCAAAGTTCCAACATGATGCAGAGTTCAGGTCTCTTTTTTTTTTTTTTTTTTTTTGGTACTGGGGATCAAACTCACAACTGTGTGCTTGCAAGGCAGGTGCTTATGCCACTGAGCTAAATCCCTGGCCCAAAGGCATTTTAATAAGATGAGATCCCAGTTGATTCTTTGAAGTACCCATGTAGTTTGCATTTTATTCATGAACTCTTTGCTTATCCCTATGTCTTAAAGATTTCTACATACCTTTCTTCAAGAAGATTTAGCATTTCTCTTTTAATATTTAGAGTTTTTCAAGTCATTTTGACTTTAGTTTATTGCATGGTGATAGACATAGGTCTAATTTCAGTCTTTGGCATGTGGAAAGCCAATTTTTCTAGCACCAATTATTAAAGAGGCTATGTTTCTTCCAGTGAACACGTTTAGCTCCTTTGTCAAATATCAGGTTGCTGAGTGTCTTTGTAGTTGTGTCTGCATCTTTTAATCTGTTCTATTGATCCTCAGGTCTGTTTTTTTTTTTTTTTTTTTGCAGTACCACACTGATTTTATCACTGTAGCTTTGTAGTATAATTTCAAGTCAGGGATTGTGATGCCTCCTGCCTTGCCTTTGTTGCCCAGAATTGCCTTTGCTATTCTAGGTTTCTTCTGCTTCCAAATGAATTTTAGGAATATTTTCTTTAAATCTGTGAGGTATGTTAATGGTATTAGATTGGGATTGCATTAAATCTGTATAACAGTTTTGGGAGTATGGCCATTTTTACTTTGTTGGTTCTTTCTATCCTAGAGCAAGGACTATGTTTCCATTTTCTGACATCATCTTCAATCTCCTGTTTTAGAGTACTATAATTTTCAGCATATAGGTCTTTTACATTCTTTGTTAGGTTGATTCTTAAGTATTTCATTGTTTTGGATGCTATTGTGAAAATTGATATTTCCATAATTTCTCTCGCAGTGAGTTTGTTGTTTGTATACAGGAATGCTATAGATTTTTAAGTGTTGACATTGTATTCAGCTACACTGCTGAATTTGCTTATTAGCTCTAGTGGTCTTTTGTTGGATTTTTTGGGCCTTCTATGTAGAGTATCATGTCATCTGCAAGTAGTAATAGTTTAACTTCTTCTTTTCTATCCTTATTCCTTTTATTTCTCTTTCTTGTCTTATCACTCTGGCTAATGTATCCAGCACTGTATTAAATAGGAGTGACAATAGTGCACAGCCTTGTCTTGCTTCTGATTTTATTTATTTCTTTATTTATTATCAGTACCAGGAATTGAACTCATGACTGTGCACTTGCAAGGCAGGTGCTTATACCACTGAGATAAATCCCCAGTTCCCAAAGAACAGGCTGAGTTTTCTGTGTTTTTTGTTTTGTTTTGTTTTGTTTTTTTGCATCTGAGATGGAACTCATAACCTCATGGTTACCAGGGTGGGTCCTTAGCCAGCTAAGCTAAACCCCGGAGCACTTGCTTCTGATTTTAGAGTGAAATCTTTCAGTTTTTGACCATTTAATATGACCCTTGCTGTTAGTTTGTCATAGATGACTTTTATCAGACTGAAGTATAAACCATCTATTTCAAGTTTCTATAGGATTTTTTATCATGTGGATTCTATCAAAGCTTTTTCTGCATGTATGAGGTGATCGTGTAATTTTTCTTTTTGGCTCTGTTGATGTGGTGTATTACATTTATTGATTTGTATATGTTAAGCCATTCCAGCATAAATCACACTTAGTCCTGGTGTATAATCTTCTTAATGATTTGCTGCATTCTATTTGGCAAGGATTTTATTTAGAATCTTTACATTGATGTTCATTACTAAAACTGGTCTATAGTTCTCTCTCTTTTTTTTGATGGCTCTTTCTCTGGTTTTGGTATCACAGTAATACTTGCCTCCTGGAATGAGTTAGGGAGGATTGTTTCCCTTTCAATTTCCCTGAAGAGACTGAGGAGCATTGGCATTAAATTTTCTCTAAATTTCTTATAGAATTAAACCATGAATCTATCAGGACCTGGCTTTTCTTTGTTGACAAGTTTTTAATTATGTTTTCAAATTCTGTAGCTGATATTGGGTTATTCAAAATTTTTATATCTTCTTGATTCAGCTTTGTTAATTCATACATTTCTAGGAATCTGTCCATTTCCTCTGTGTTTTCCAACCTATGTGAGTAAAGATCTTCAAAGTAGATATTCATGATCTCCTAACCTTTCTTAGGATCTGTAGTAATTACTCCCTTTTCATTCCTTATTGCATGAATTTGTGTTTTTTTTTCTTTTTCTTGATAAGATTGGCTAGAGGCTTGTTGATTTTGTTCATTCTTTCAAACAACCGGCTGTTTGATGCATTAATTCTTTGTATTGTTTTCTTAGTCTCAATTGCATTAATTTCTGTTCTAATCTTTATAATTTCCTCTTTTCTATGAGCTTTGGGTTTGACATGCTCTTCCATTTCTAGAAGCTTGAGGTATAGTGTTAGGTTGTCTATTTGTGCTTGTTCTGTTTTTCTGATGTGACAATTTATTATTATTTATTTCCCTCGATACCAGTTTCATTGCATCTCACAAGTTTCAGTACATTGTATCTGCATTTTCACTGAATTTTAGGTGCTGTTTAATTTCTTCTTTAATTTCATCTGTAACCCATTGGTTGTTCAATAGGTTGTTATTTAGTTTCCATGTGTTTATGTAGGTTTTGCAGTTTCTTTTGCCATTAATTTCCAAAGTCAGTGTACTATGATCAGATAATATGCATGGGATAATTTCCATTCCTTTGTATTTACTTAATCATGTTTTATGGGCAAATATATGGTCTATTTTAGAGAATATCCCATGTACAGCTGAGAAAAATGTGTATGTTGTTTGGCAGAATACTCTGAAAACTTCTACTAAGTCCATTTATTCACAGGTTTGATTCAGTTCTGTTATTTGTTTTCTGACTTTTTGTCTAGTTTATCTATCTCTTTGTGACAATGAGGTACTAATATCCCCTGTGACAATTGTGTTATTGCGTATTTGATTTTTCATGTCTGTTAATATTTGTCTTATATAGTTGGGTGCTCCTGTATTTGGTGCATATATACTTATGATTGTTAGATCTTCCTCTTGAATCTTTCCTTTAACAAGGGTGTAGCAATCTTCTATAAAGAAGATCATGTTTACTTTGAATTTCACACTGTCTCTAAACAGAATAGCTACCCCTGTTTTTCCTCTGGGTTCCTGTTGCATGGAATATTATTTTCCATGCAACTTTGACTTTTAGTCTATGAGGTTTTTTTGGGTCAGATGTGTTTCTTGTATAGAGCATATTGCTGAATCTTGTTTCTTGATCCACTCTGTCAGCCTATTCTTTTCAACTGGAATTGAAGCCATCTACATTGATGGCTTCTGATATGTACTGGCTTAAATTTGTCATATTATTTTCTGTTTTTGGTTTCTTGCTTTGCCCCCTCATTTAATTGCTTGGCCTGCCTGGTGATTTCTTTCTGTTGTTGTTCTGGGAATTGTAGTCATTTTTGTCTCACTCCAGTATGCCTTTCAGTATTCTTTCTAGGGTTGGTTTGTTGGACATGAATTTCTTCAGTTGTTCTTTGTCATGGAAGTATCTTATTTCTCCATCAACTTTGAAAGAAAGTTTTGTAGGATACATAAATGTGAGTTAAAGTTATTTTCTTTCAGGGCTTGAAATACTTCACTCCAAACTTACCTTAACTTGAGAGTTTGTGCTAAAAAGTCTGACATTATTCTAACAGTCTTTCCTTGATAGATGAGTTGTCTTTTCTCTAACAGCTTTTAGTATTCTGTGTTTTTGCTGTATTTCTGGGATCTTAATTAATATATGCCTGAGTATAGATTTATTTTGGCTAGACTATTTGGCATACTGTATGCCTAGTGTATCCAATTCATTTCACATGTTTGGGAAATTTTCTACTGTTATTTCTCAATAGTTTTTTTAAAAATCATTTGCATTGATTGCTACATTTTCATTGATGTCTATCAATCTTATATTTCTTCTCTTTGTGTCATCTTGAATCTCTTCTATTGCTATTTCATGTTCCCTTGCTAGTTTTAAATGTTCTTTCCTTTCATGATTGCTAGCTGCAATCCTGTCTTTGAGGTCAGAATCTGTCCTTAGCTTCTTTCAAATGGAGCTTTTATTTCTTGGCTATCTGTTTGAATATGTTTCAGGTATTATATTTCTTTCCTGAATTGTTCATCCAAGGTTTCCATCATTTTCTCATAACCCTGCACTTTTTTGTCCCTGTCTTCTCTAGCTATGCTGACTAATTCTTTTATTTATTAAGTTTGTCATTTCTTTCCTTACCTGAGAGATTATTTCTAATCTGATTTCCTCTATAACCTCATGGATTTTTTTCTTTATTTCACTTGCTATCTTTTCAGAGATTTCAGGTGTATGGCTTCTAGTGTCCTCTATTTCAATTTCTCCTTTACTTGTTCCAGATGGACCGGATGTTTGAGATTGCATTTTGCTTTTTCATTTTGTCATTTTCACCTCTTGGGTTAATATGTTGGTCTTTCTAGTCCCACTATTCTGGACTGAACTTGGTTTGTGTCTTAGGGTCCTATTGCATGAGTGATGTTTGTCCAATTGCTGGGTCCCACAGTGAAGGGGAGTGGCTGGTCACCTGACTTCCTCCTGCAGGTCCTGTTGGGTGAGTCTTACATTCTCCTTAGGCTGACTAGCCTAGGAGTATTGATGTAAGCCAATCCTCAGCTTGTATTTTTACTATGACTTTAGGCTGGTCTAGGCTGCCAGATTTACCTGGCTAGATTGTGTACCTAAGTGGGATCACCTGGAGTCTCTTAGCCCCTTTCAAATTTCTCTGGGTTGGGGGGAGGCCTTGTAGGCACTCTCCTCAACCCACCTGGTGTTCTCTGTATGGAAGAAGGACTCATTCACACTCTTGCTAGGCTTGCCAACATCCCACAGCTGGAGGGGAGGTTTTGCTGCTGCTCCTGTTGACCAAGTGAAGTCCTCTATTAGAGGAGGAAACTCACCACACTGTTGCAAAGCTGCTGAGGTCCTCTGTGTGGTTAAGGGGTTGCTGAGGCTTCCACCAGTCCACCAGGGTTCTGCATGTAGGGGCAGGCCACAGATGGTCCCTGGGTTATTGACTGAGGTCTCCAGGGTGAAGGGGGAGGTGCTGTCAATGATCCACCAGCCTGAGGTCTCTGGGATGGAGAGGGAGGTGCTGCTGATCATCCCACCAGCTAAAGAGGTCGCCAGGGTGGGGTGGGGTATTGTGGATTATAAAGTTTATGTCTCAGTTTTACTTCAAATCCAAGCACAAAGGTTCATATTTTTCTTATTATTCATATTTATAGCATCAAAGATCTTACATTGAACACTTTCATATTTGTGTTTTATAGGAATTATGGTATCTAATAATGAAATTCATTGATGATTTAAAAATTTACTAGCTACTAGTAGCATTTTATTTGTTTTAATAAGACCTTCTAAATCACTTACTTATTTCATTTCTGAATTTTCAGGTCCAGTTCTTTGAACAACTCACTACATGACAAATTTAGACATACCACTTACTATTTGCTCATAATTTTGCCTACTAGGGACTACAGATGCTTTTCATAATAGAACACATTAGCATGGCATATAAAGAAGTGCGTAAGAGTACAACTTTTGTGTACATTAAATTGCTAAGCAATTTCCAGAGTATAGTATTAAATCAAACACACTTCTGACTACTGATTATCTAAACTCATCAAATTGCCCTAGTTTATAGGCTACAGAAATAACAGCAGTCATTCACAGATTACCACTATAGTGTATATAAATACTAGGTATCTAATTATCCACAACACTTAGCATTTTATAGCACATGATCACAACATAGCAAATTTCTTTATGAGGATCCATGGCTCGTAATTATTTTCCTTTTAACTATCCAGAATGAAAAATATCACAAAAACTCAATCTGAAGCTTTTTAGTTTTTGACCATTTATTCTGACCCATCCTGGCATGATGGCACATACCCATAATCTCAGTACTTAGAAGGTTGAGGCAGGAGGGTCAGGTCATCATGAGTTCAAGGAAAACATGGTCTACATACTGAGACCTTGTCTAAAGAACAAAACAAAAAGATATACACTATACTAACCCAGAATTCAATTCTTTTTACTTCTTGTATTTAAAAAAAAAGCAAAGAAAAAAAAGATACAGAATTTCAAAAAAAATTAAGAAATTAACCTAGTTGATATCTTCCATATTGTTATCTTGAAAGTAGTTGTTCAGTTTACAAGATTTAGGCATGAAAAAATGATGAAATGGTCAGACAATGACAACACAAAATCTTCTTTTTCATGAACAGAGATTAGTAGTATAGTTATCCATCTTGTATGTGTTTACACACACACACATACGTATATGTAAACATATCTATATATAAACTTTTCCCTTCTTTCTTTTCTCCATTTGCCTATCATCCTAGTTGTTCTTTCCTTTTGAGAAATTTACATTTTGTTTTCACAATGTCTATTGTACATTTTGGATCTTATTTACTCTTTTTTTATACTAGGGAGACAATACAATATTTACACATGTGAGTCTGATTTATTTCACTTGTGAGTATCATCTCTAGTTGCTTCCATTTAGCTATAAAAGTCACAAGTTTATCCTCCTTTTTAGCTGAGTAATACTCCATTGTATAAAAATATCACGTTTTTTTTTATTCTTTCTATTGGTAATAGGCATTTGGGTAGTTTCCAAGATTTACCTTTTACAAATTGCATTGCTATAAACATGGGTGAACATATATCACAGTGGCATAATATTTTTCACTCTTCTGGGAAAATACCCTGAAGAGGAATAGCTGGATTGAATGGGACTTCCAATACTAATTTTTTTGAGGAATCTCCATAGTTTTTCACAGTGGTTGTACCAGGCTACACTCCCACCAACGGTGGAGAAGGATTACTTATTATCCCACAACCCCACCAACATTTGTTATTGGTTGATTTCTTGATGACAGCTATTCTTTCTTGAGTAGATAGACTCTCAGTATTGCTTTAGTTTGCATTTCTTGAATGACAAGCAACGCTGGATATTTTTCATATATTTATTTGCCATTTATATTTCTTCATCTGAAAAGTGTTTATCTCAGATACCCATTTTTGAACTGGGTCCTTGAATTTGGGGGACCTGATGTTTTTCAGTTCTTTATGTGTTCTGGATGTAAGTCCTTTGTCCAAAGGACAATGGACTTAGAGGTTTTTCCATTCTGAAGTTTTTTTTTTTTTACTCTGTTGGTGATATATTTTGATGTGCAAAACTTTTTAATAAGATGAAATTCTAGATGTTGATCCTTTGAAGTACTTCCTATGCAAGTTTCATTTTGTTCATGAAATCTTTGCCTACCCCTATGTCTTCAAGATTTCTACCTAACTTATCTTCCAGTTGATTTAGTGCTTCTGTCTTAATATTTAGATCTTTGATCCATTTTGATTTTAGTTTAGAGCATGCTGATAGGCATGGGTCTAGCCTTAGTCTTCGGCATGTGGAAAGCCAATTTTTCCACCACCATTTAAAAAAAATACTATCTTTCTTCCAATGAACATGTTTAACCCCTTTATTGAAAATAAGATGGCTGAGTGTCTTTCTGGCTGTGTTTACATCTTCTAATCTGTTCCCGGATCCTGAGGTCTGTTTTCTTGCCAGTACCATGCTGATTTTATCACAGTATCACTGAACTATAATTTCAAGTCAGGAATTGTGATGTCTCCTGCCTTGCCTTTGTTGATTATGATTGAATTTGGTATTCTAATTCTCTTCTGTTTCCAAATGAATTTTAGGAATATTTTCTCTAGATCTGTGAGCTATATTATTGGTATTTTGATTAGGATTCTATTAAATCTGTATATGGGTTTTGGGAACATGGCTATTTTAGCAGTGTTGGTTCTTTCTATCAAGAGATATCTTTCCATTTTCTAATATCTTCTTCAATCTTTTTTCAGAGTGCTATAGTTTCCTATATATAGATCATTTCACCCTTTGTTATATTGTGTCCTAAGTATTCCATTCTTTCAGGTGCTATTGTGAAAGGTGTTATTTCCATAATTTCTCTCTCAGTGAGTTTGAGTATTATAATACTATTAATTTTTGACTGTTGACTTTGTACGCAGCTACCCTGAATTTGCTTATTAACTCTAGGAGTCTTTTGGAGGGCTTTTTGGGGTCTTCTATGTAGAGAATCATGTCATCTGCAAGTATCCTGATTGGACCTGTCTTCTCTTTGTCACAGCAATTCCAACTTTTATATACACAGACCATCACACACAAGAGAAAAAAGAAAGAATCCATATCCTAATTTTCCAGTAAAAATACTAAATTACCAAGTTACATCTAGATTATATGCTTAATAACATTCAAATTGATGATATCACAGAAATGCAACATGGTACTTAGCTTAAGCCTGTGCTATGGACTCAGTCTTCACTGGTTTAAAGCCGTGAGTAGAATCAATATTACTCAAATGCTATGGTTCAGACATCCAGCATAATATTGGAAAGAAATTTAAAAAAGTATATGACAGGAAAGAACTTAACAAATGGCTTTTAATCTCATTTATTGTAAATTTAAGTTGGTCTTTGTTCTGTACCTAATTATTTTCAGGCTTACAGACATAGCAATTTTTTTTTTTAATCGGTACTGGGGATCGAACTCACTACTGTGTGCTTGCAAGGCAGGCACTTATGCCACTGAGCTAAACCCCCAGCCCAGACATAGCAATGTTTGAGCCTAATTGTAACCCAATTGGAATTTCCAGACTTAGTTTGAGTGAGAAGCAAGAAATTTCAAGATGTCAGGCCATGGTATACAAAGCATAGGATACACCACTACCATTACAACTTCATCACTTCTCCTTTGCAAACAAATAATAGAGTTTTTACTAACATACTTACTCAGTGGAAACAGAGGTTTGTTGTTAAACACAGACTTTTAATTGGGTATTTCAAAAATTTCCCTAAAGTCCTAACTGGGGTTTACCAGGTGACTGAGGCTTAATCACTTAGGGATATATCTCTCTCCTAAGCTTTCCTTCATCTATTCACTCAGTACTATATGCCAGGCACTCTTCTGTGTCAGGAAGTCCAGTGGTGAACAAAATATAATGGGTGCCTGGCGTCCCAAATGCAACTTATATACAACAAAAAGTAAGCAAACAAATAAATAAGGCATCTTTAAAAAGTGATATATACTGTGAAGAAAATAAAACAGAACAAACTTGAGGCTGAGGAAGCAGAACCTTTATTTGCAGAGTAATATCTGAACTGATATTTGATAGACAAAAAAGAAAAGGAAAGAAAAAAAAAAGAAAGAAAAGAAAAGCCCGTCATACAAAGATCTATGGCATTGAAGACCTTGGGAATATCAGGCATAAGGGCATAAGTAGGAATAAGCTCAGAGGTGAGAGGACAGAGGAGAAAGGTTAGTAACAGGAGTGTGGCAAGTGATGAAGGGAGAGCTGGACTGTCAGAGCAGACCCAGGGCCAGAGTGGGCTGCAAAGCCTCCACTTCTAGCTCCGAGGGAATTTGTCCCAGCTAAATTCTCATTCCTGCAGCTTCCTTCTCTCTTTCTGTTTCTGGGGCGGGGACTTCCGTTCAGGGAGTCCCTGGAGCATACCACAAATCCTCGACAAAATCTTGATGATTTGTTTAATACAAGAGCAATTTATTGGGCTGGCGATTAAGCTCAGCGGCCTAAGTGCCTGCCTTGCAAGCACGCGGTCGTGAGTTCGATGCAAAAACTTAAAAAAAAAAAAAAAAGAGCAATTTATTTTCCTTTTACTATTTTACATTCAAATCTATATTTCATTTTTAGTTTTAATATATTTCTTATAAAATCTCATGAAATTAATGATTTTTAAATTATCTTAAAAACAAAAGAACCTAAGCCAGTTTACATCTTTTTTCCCCTTCTTAAGAAAATATCATCGACATATTCCTTTTTTTTTTTTTTTTTTTTTACCGGTACCAGGGATCCAACTCATGACCATGCGCTTGCAAGGCAGGCGCTTATGCCACTGGACTAAATCCTCAGCCCCATGGACACATTCCCATGTCTATACATGCACTACCCCTTCATTCTTTGAGTGGATGAATATTTTATTAGTCGGCATATCATGATTTATGTCTCCAATTACTGTATCTATTGATAAGTATCCAGGTTATTTACAGTTTTTTACAATTATAAACATTTCTTCAACTGAACATTCTTATATAAATGCCTTTCATTCTTGTTCAACTATTTACATAGAATAAATTCCTCTAAAGGAATTGCTGAGTGAGAAGTATGAGAGTTAGGATAAATATTGCTAGACTTCCTATGAAAATGTTGTACTATACTCCTCCCACACTTGGCCAGTACTGGAAACTGTCAATCATTTTTATCTTTGCAAGTCTGAGAGAGAAAAAATGTTTCAGAAGTTCTTATTTTAGTCATCTGCAGACTCGGGTTATTCCCATTCATTCCATGAATACTTTAACTCCAGGTTCTCTTGTCAATTATGATAGTTGCAATATCTTCCCGAAGCAGACTTTTCAATACCTGTTGGTTCCTCATTCACAGACATGGAGTCTCATGGCCATACAATGAATCTTGTATTACCAAGTAATCTTGTATTACTTGGTTATTACCAATCACAGGAAGATCTTTGTTTTCCCATTTTAAACATCTCACTAGTTGCCACCTTCTATCTTTGTATTTTAAGTTTTCTGATTACAACAGGACCTATAATCATTAGTCCTATAGTCTCTTACTTCTCACTCTTTTCCTTCTCATGGATTAATTTCATTGAGGTGCATGATTAAGGTCACCATATGGATTTACTTCATTTTCCTTTTGCTCCCTTCATTACAGTCATAAAACTCCCAAGTCCAATAGACACCAATTCACTTTCTACTCTTCACCTGCATCTGGACAGACATGTCAAAGAAGAGAAAGAAGGACAACAACCCCCATCACAAAGCCTCACAGTTAGGTTGATCGGTCTCCCTGCCGATTTGTAAGCTCACGAGCATTTGCCTTAACCAAGCACCTTAAGATAATCCAAATGTATATTATATTCCTTAGTTCATTCTTGACACTTCGGAGTGACTGGTTAAAAATCTCCCTCCCCTTTACTCCTGGATATCCAGCACTCCTCCTTCCTCTTCAGTCTCTGCTAGTCTTAAGTCACTGAGATAAATAGGAGCAATGAGAAGGAAACTTCCACAGTCTCCCCCTCCATACTTAATGAATGTCCTGTCCATTTCCTTCTTGATACTGCACTGGAGCTCTCTCTTCAGCTGTCTGCAGGGAGGCTTGAAGTAACAAACAGGCAAAGTGATGTTAATCTTTATATATGGGCTAAGCAAGGTGCAGAGGCCAAGATTTTTCTTTTGATTCTCTTTGTACATTGACATCAAAGAAACAAAATCTAATGATTCATACCAGCATACAAAAAGACAAGCCCTGTAAATCAGTCAGCTGTAAGAATTAAAAACAATTAGAAAAGAAGAGAAAATGGGGGAAAATCAAGTTGTATCATGTACAGGTACAATTTTCCTATAATGAATGCAAATATTGTATACCTAAAATGTACCAATAAACTTAGTAATCAAAAATAAAAAGAAAATAACAAAATTTATATAAGAAGTAGAAGGACTTTCCAGAGGATATATACTTCCTTTAAAAAACGAAATTTACAAAAAAGACGGCAGGCAACGTAAGGATAGCATCACAATTTTTTTTGTGTGTGAAGGACTTACCAAAACTTAACAAAAAGCTGTGAAAAGAAACAAAGAAACAAAAAATAATGTGACCACTGTAAAATTAGGGAAGGAGCAAAAGCATAACAATTTAAATAAAATTGAAATAAAATGGTACGAGTCTACACAGAGTTCCTCTTTTAGAAAGCAATGTAATAGAAGAAAGTAGTTTTAAAGGCTATTTTAAAAAAAGTGTTTTAAAAATTCACCAATATTGTCCCAGTTATGTCCTCCATATGGAGATGCAGAAATCTGGAGTAAAAATAACCTGTATCTTATTGTTTCAGTGCAATAACCTTAAGCTTTAGCTTGAAGAGCCAAAAACCTTAGTCATTTCTATTCTAGAAAAGAAATGGAGATAAATCCTTGTGTACAATTGGTTTGATAATGAACAACAAGCAGCAGCCGAGAACACTGACGAGACAGATATGTGGTCACATCTTACAGGCCGTAAAGCAAATGTCTGTGTTATGATGAAATAAGAAAATAAAATGAAATCTAGAGTCTACCAAATTCTACCAGTATGTGTTCATCATGAAGGAGGAGATAGCAAAACGAGAATTCCTTCTGACCTGTGACATAAAACAAATGATATTGAAAATTTCATTTACAGAATTTACCGGTGTCCAGAAATTTAGGAAAGAAAAATCAGAGGGAACATGGTCACACTGTGTTGGACTTGAGAAGTTTTGTATAAAATGGCTCTATTCAGCAATGAGATCTATCAAATACATTTTACTTCTACAAGTAAAGGGGCAGGCAAAGAAGCACAGAAATACAACATACGAAATTCAGACACAGTTGGACATGTTGCATGCCTGTAATCCCAGCATTTATGAGATTGAGCCAAGACGATCACTGTGAGTTCGAGGCCAGCCTGAGCTACACAGCATGACCCTTTTTGCAAAAACACACAAACAAACAAAAAACACAATAAAATTCAAACACAGAATGTACTTCAGAAAAAATACACTTCCAGCAGGGTATACAGTTTTCAGAAATAATTTGCAAACTCAAGAGACTTGGATTTCATGAAATAAAAGATAAAATATGAGATAATACAAAGGATAATATGAAAAAGAAGCTAACAAACCTAAAAAAGGAATTTAGAGAAAAATAACACTGTGAGAAAAATTTTAGTATATTAAAAACAACAAAGAAGCAACTCATCATTATAGAAAACCTAGATATAATAGAGGACATAATTTTGAAAAGCTAGACAAAAAAATTGAAATTTTGAAAAGCTAGACAAAAAAATTGAAATTTTGAAAAGCTAGCCAAGCACCTGCAAATACTAAAGTAGATATGAAAAACATTGTAAGTTAACATAAGATTATTAAATACTGGAATGAGGTGAAAATAGAAAAAATGAACCCACAAAAAATCAAAGAAAATCTCCAGTGGTGGTAAAGACCTGAATGTAGTTCAAAAAGATTCCACTTTTTAAGAAAATGCCTTCAAAAGAATGGCTAATACTGAGATGTATCTTTGAGCATTTAACCTGCCAGAGTAAAGGAAGAATTAAAAAGAAGAGACAGATTGCTTAAAAGAGAGTTAATTAGGTGTTTAGATTTTTTTTCTAATGAGGAGACAATGGGACATTTTCTATAGAATTTTCAGGTTAGACCCATATGTTAGGCAAATTGGCATACATTCACAAATGTGTAAAAGCATCACCCATAGCTGATTTTGTAAAACTAGCTTAAGGTATATGCCAGTCTTTCATTTCCAAAGTATAATGGATGGATTCTAGATTTACTATATAGAGTAAATAAAAATACAGAGTGCCTAATTAAAATTAAAATTCAGAAAAACAATGAAATATGTGTAAGCACTGTCTATGTGCTATGTAAAAAATGTAAAATTATCTTTTAAATTGTGTAATGAGATAATAAGAAAATAAAAGAATATCTAGAGAATCAAAATGGAAAAGAGACTGGTGCAATGAAGCTGAAATGATGAAAATTAATTGTTGACAATAATAATCAAAATGTATGTGTTTGAAAACCATGTAGGGACACAAAATAAAACTTTGAAATACACATACTGAGGAGAGGATCTGTGGCCTCTCTATTAACCAGGACAGTGAAAGGTTACACTCACCATGAAAAGACGGACTAAGGAGATGTGCTCACCAAGAAAAGGAAGCAAGAAAATTGTCTTGAGTCAGATGAAGAGTAACGACAAAATAAAATATGAACCCCTGGTATTCAAGTTTTTCCTCAAAACATTTATATTTGTGATCAAAGAAAAACTCAAGAGAAAAAAATAATTTTTAAGGATTCCCAAATTAATAAATCAGTAATGTGGAGTAACTGGCAGAAGCCATCAAAAATATCCTCCGAGGAAATGCACACTGAGTTAAGGCATTATCTTAGTTGTACAGATAAATCTTTTCCAAATGTAAGTTCAACATCCAAAATAACAGAATTCATCAAGAAACTTGCCACTACAGACAGGGTGTTACAGCCATAAAGCCAATAAGCGAACATTTAAAAATATAAAGAGGCAGAATTAAAACTGCAGGAACTTCTTTAGAAATAGAACATTAGACATAAGTTAAAACTTGAGAATGAACTAAACAAAGCTTAGATCCACTTGAAAGAGAGGAAAAGCAAACGAGAATATAGAGCTGAGGTAATTATCCAGGGTGCTATACAAGACAAAATTCCATGTGATTCAACACGAGACAGGTTAAAACCATTAGCAATGGAAGCAAGAGTCCTTGACAAATGCTGAATTATTCTCTACAACAAAAGATAAAGGAGAGAGGCATAAAAGCAGCACTGACAGACATTATTTCAAAATTTAGGAAAGAGTTCTCAGGATCAAATAAAGAATCTATACTTAGACATACTGTTTTTATATTTCATTTTTGCAGTTTTCTTCTTGCTGGACATGATATGTTATACCCACAATTTAAAGGAAGAGGGTTTTATTTGGCTTACAGTTTCTGCAGGTCTAGTTTACAGCTGGCTAGCTCCAAGGAACAAAGGACATGGTAAAAGAGCTGGCAGACAGGAAGTAGAGAGAGAACAGAGGAACTGGGAGAGAATACACCCTTCGAGGTTATGCTGTCAGTGACCCACCTCTTCAACCAGGACTCGCTTCTTAAAAGCACATTTAGCAATGAAATCACAGATGGATTAATTTACAGAGAAATATCCGCAATCCATTCCTCTTCCAAAAGCCACCACATCTATAAACATGAGATTTAGAAGAGATAATTTTAGACTGGAAATAATAACATTATGTGTCTGGTCCCAAAAAGACTCATGTCTAATTCATTATAGAAAATTGACTTAGTCTGTCTCCAAAGGTCACCAAAATCATAATGGTTCTACTTTGCTGAACAGTCCCGACCAGTCTTCTCTGAGAATCATGGCAAATACTTAACTGTGAGCATCTATAAAAATAAAAAATAAACAGCTGGCAAAATTTTTTCCCATTCTTTTGGTTGTCTCTTCACTCTGTTGGTGATTTCTTTTGCTGAGAAAAATCTTTTTAATAAGAAAAGACCTCAGTTGTTGATTTTTTGGAATAGTCCCTGTGTGATTGGGATTTTTCACAGTCTTTACCTATACCTATGTCTTAAAAGTTCTACCTGTTCTCCCTTCCAGCAGATTTAAAGTTTCTTTTTTTAATATTTGGATATTTGGTCCATTTTGGATTTGGTTTAGTGCAAGGTTAAAGACATAGTTCTAGTCTTAATGCTCAGTATATGAAAAACCAGTTTTTCCAGCATCATTTATTAAAGAGGTTATCTTTCTTCCAGTGAAGATGTGTGATGCCTTCCTCAAAGATAATGTGACTCAGTGTGTTTGGAATTCTTTCTATATCTTCTTTCTCTCTCTTTTTTTTTTTTTTGTCTTTTTGAGACGGGGTCTTGCTATGCAGTTCAGGCTGGCCTTGAGCTCATTTTGTAGCCCAGGCTGGTCTCAAACTCACAAAAATCCTCCTGCCTCAGCCTCCCAAGTGCTGGGATTACAGGAGTGAGCCACCACACCTGGCTCTTTCTGTATCTTCTAATCTGTTCCATTGACCCTCAGATTTTTTTTCCTTTTGAAAGTACCATGCTGCTTTTATCTCAGTAGCTTTGTAATATAATTTCAAGTCAGGGATTGTGATGCCCCCTTTCCTTGCCTTTGTTGCCCAGAATTGTTCTTGCTATTCTAGGTCTCTTCTGGTCCCAAATGAATTGTAGGATTGTTTTCTCTAATGCTACTGGTATACTACTAGTATTTTGATTGGGATTGCCTTAAATCTATACAATAATTTTGGGGTATTACCAAAAGGAACCCTTCTCCACTGTTGGAGTGGAGACGGGTGCAACCACTGTGACCATCAGTGTGAAGATTCCTCAAAAAACTAAAACTACAGACTCAGCTAGATTCAACTATTTCTCTTCTTTGTATTTTCCCAAAAGAATTAAAACATTGTACTACAGTGATATAAGCATATCCACGTTAATAGCAGCACATTTTATAATATCTAAATCTTAGAAACAGCCCAAATGCTCAACAACCAGTGAATGGATAAAGAAGATGTAGGTTATTCTATGTAATGGAGCACTACCCAGCCATAAAAAGGGATAAACTTGAGACATTGCTAGGTTAATGGGATGCACCTTGAGACCATACTCTTATGTGAAATAAATCAGGTACACATGTGTAAATATTGCCTTATCTCTGACGTGAGAAACTGAAAGTGTAAATAAGGACCAAAATGTATAATAGATATTATGAAGTAGGAAGAAAATGTTCAAATAGGAAGAGTAGCTGAGGATGGGGTAAAGGGAAAGGAAGGAAAGAAAAAGAAAAACAGTGAGAAAAGGAAAAATGGAAATTAATCTTTTTAAATAAGGGGGAGAAAAAGGATTAAAGAAGGGGAAGAGAATGGGAGAAAATAATCAAGATATATCATGTATAGGTACAAATTCCCTGTGATGAATATGATCTAGAATGTACCAGAAAACTTAATTATTTAAAAAAATCAAAAAGGACGTTAAATACTTGCAACATAAACATTTCCATTCTAAAAGGGAGAAACAGAGGGCCACAAAAGAATCAACCTGAAACAAAACTGAAACTCAGCCAGGCAAATATTAAGTGTTGAGTCTCCATGTCCAGCACCAATAGTATAATCTGGTGACATGGGAATTCAAAAGGGCTTGGGCAGCCCTACTGCTGTGGCATGGCCAGTTGCAGTCTATAGTTGTCTCTTTCTCAGCTCCACAACCTATGTGGACTTCCTCGGCAGCAGCTCCGAATTCCTGGCATCTCCAAATTTTTAGGATCTCTAGTACACCTTCAGCTTCCCTTGCACAACATTATGCATTGTTTATCTAGAGGTAAGTTGCTTGGCCTCTAAGACCTTCCTTTGAAATCTAAAAGCCAAAGAGAGAGAGAGAGACAGACAGACAGACCAAGAGACAGAGAGAAAGAGAAAGAGAAAAAGAGAGAGAGAGAGAGAGACTCAACATGGATGTTGATGGAAGTTTTATTAATAATGTTTATAACTGGAAGCAATCAAGATAGCCTTCAATAGATGAAAGGATAGATAGACTTTAGTTTACCCATCCACTTTGTGATTTTAAATGAAATTTCTCTCACAATGAGTTTTCCTTTTAAAATAAATTTTTGTATCTTTATGAAAACCAATAATAACATCTTTTAATCAAAAAGTAAGTTTTACATCCCTGGAATGCTATTCACTATCAGCTTATATTAAATATCATTGTTTTCTGTAGAATTTTAATATAGATTCTCTTGGTTTTAAGCACACATATCTGCTCTTTTCGACTTAATGGTCATATCATGGTTAGTTGATTACCACATCTTTCAAATGAATCCAGAATTTCTCATTCTAGTATATGAATTACAGTGCTTGTTTTGATTTTGGAGGGAAAAGCTTTTGGATATACTTGAATAGCTGATCTAACATTTCATAGTTCAATTTCTTACTGCTATCTAGGAAAATACTAAGAGAAGATTACCATCTATTAATTTAGAAGTTTACCACTTTGCAGCACCAATCTTGTTAGAAAAAATTATTTTTGTCTAACTTAATCAGAAAATGATCTTTATGGTCCTAAGTACTGATTGAGTAGGTTCTCATTAAGGTCAAAAGTACACTTGGCTGACCAGAAGCAGGCAATTAGCAAATTGTTAACCTGAGTATTTACATTGACTCAAGCATAATGGTAATTATTTGACTGCCAAGTTAGAAGATCACTGAATCTTTTGTGCACATTGACCTCTAAAAGAGCAAGTTAGTCAAGACACTAGAATGAATTCTTAACAAAGATTTAGCTTATTACTTATTGACTTAAATCACTCATAGAAACAAATAGGTGCTTTATGAACAAATACGTGGAATCCTGTGGATGATTGTGACTGAGGGTGTTTGTTCCGTAGCAGATTGTACTGGAAACTCTAGCTTTGTAAAGTGCAGACAAATCCACAGGGTAAGTGTCTTCACAATAAAACTTTTCTCCTGCTATGTCTCTTAACTGAAGAAACTTGGGAATATAGGTACTAAAATGGCTCAGGACACTAGTCTCAAAGCTGAGAGTTAGAATCATGTTTGAATTAGAAGTTAATGAGGAAATTATTGAACCTTTCAAATATTTATTGCTGATGTGGGTAACTGGATGCTTATTACAGAACACAATGGAAATGTAAAATAAGATTATTCATAAACCAATATTCTTTAAATTTATGTCTATTTTCGTAGTGATGTTTGCCATCATAAAACATTACATCTAGTTTATAGGTGGTGATGTAACTAGTTCCATTTGTTAGTATGTTGTCTTATTAATCCTCTTCTGCCTAAATGTAACATCATTATCCCTTACTTTTTTATTATTGATTAAATATCACTGATGATTCATGAGCTACATTTTAAGGAGAAAATGTTTTTATTTATCATATCACTTTTGCTTTTAGGTCAAACTAGAAACCCATGAATCTGTTTGGATTCTTCTCTGCATACTGCGCCCTGTCTAAATACACACCCCAATAAAGATCGAAGATTATCTGTTCCACTTAGTGAACATCACCAGTAGACCTAGTATCCTCTACAACACTCCACTGCTTGGCATCTATAAGCATCCAGGAAAAATTTACTGAATAAATATGTGAGTGATTATGATCAGCTTTATGGTAAATATAAATGTAAGCTTTCATAGAATAGTAATTTGTTGTGATTTAAGAACTCATCATGTTAACCTTTTCATTCATATAAAATGATTGATTAGTACTTTTCCAGACTATTCTAGGAAGCACTAAGTTATAATTCAGCCATGTAACTAAACTAATGGTGCTAATGTGAAAATGGAATGAAAATCAGAGTTGAAGAAAAAAATTACTACCATAATTCTTGAGTATTTAAACTATAGAGTATGTAAGGGAAATGAATCTTTATGCTGTTTGCTTTGTTTGTGGAATCATGATTTTCAGATGACACAGAGATAAATAAATAATTAATGCCTACATATTAACTACAAAGTACTTAGCATTCTATGTACATTACTATTTGTTCCCTTAGAAACACATAAGTAGATATATAATTGTCATTTCACATTTAAGAAGATTGGCTTCACAGAGTCACTTGTGCACAAGCATAACCAAGGTCTTGCTGGTTTCAAATCTTAAGCTCAATCTACCATACAAGTCTGATTCTGAGTTTGAGTTTTTCTTTAAAATCTTGTAAAAGCTATTTAACATGATTCTGAAATTTATAATGAACAAAAATGCTTCAGATCCATATTGCAATAGGGGTGTGAACAAGCAGTAAGCCAAAGATAAAAGAATAGAGTGGAAATTAAATTAATTTGACTTAATAGTTAAAACTATATGACACTTGATATCATGCAGCTATATGCTCACAACCAAGGTCTACTGTGTATCACCTCTGTAACCCTTGAGGGAGTCACTTTACCTCTCAAAGTTCCAGTGTAATCACATTTATTTTATTTTATTATTTATTTTATTTTTTGCTACCAGGGATCAAACTCACAACCTCATGCTTGCCAGGCAGGCACTTAAGCCACTGAGCTACATCTCCAGCCCTATCACATTTAAAGTAGATATAAAAGAGCCTAATAGTAGATTGGTGATGATCACATATAAAATGATGCATGTAAAATGACTATCCCAGAAACCAACATATCACAACGACTATGTAAATGTTTATTGTTGCTAATAAAGATTTTCCACCATAATAAATGGTTTTTATCATATGTGTACTGGTATTGCAGTATATCTTGATGCCTAGATAATCAGCTGGTGAAAAGGTTGAGTTAATGACATCTAAATATTTATTAGAGGCTTTTGATTTTGATAGGCTCTACTACAGCACAGGGTATCTGGTATAGAATGAGTAACTCCTGGTTCCTCAAGATTCATCTCTTAATGTGCCATAAATGACATTAACCTATCTTTAAAAGTAAGGGAATAAGTTTACAGGACTTGGCCCTTTGAGCATCAAACTCCATGAGTCTTTTTTAGCTTGTTACATCAGAATTAAGAAGAGTTTAATCCAACACTAAAGAAGTCTGTGAAACAAAATTCTCTGATACGAGTAAATCCTTTGTCTCTCCTGCTTTGTTTCCACGTCATGGATGAGAAGTCCTGAGGTTAAAAGTGAGGGAGCTTTTCATCCTCTCCCACTTGATTTTGGGCCTATTTCCTTGGTGACTGGAAGAAAATATGCCTATATTCATTTAATGATATTAAAAAAAGAGTTGGCCAACTTTTACTGCTCTATTTCCTGTATACAAAGCTTTTTGCATTGCTTCTCCCCTCTTCTGTTGAGGTGCTTTCAAAAACTGCATAGTCAGTCAGAGGAAGGTTCCAGATCAGAAAGGAAAAGTACAAACTGAATTCACCACACTGAAGGTGTTGGCTATGATTCATCCATTAATTAACAAAATTTATGAGCTGCTTCTATGAGATCGTAGTCTAGATCCACAGTAGATGTGGTGGATACTATTCTTGAATCTACAATAATTTTCACTCAGACTTAAGTAGAAATGCAACACTGATTTATACTCTTCAGATAAAATATTAGATTTAAAATAAAATTCAGAAATTAATATCAAGTTTAACTCTACTTTGGATAATTGTAGAATGATTACAGTTTGCATTTAATGTTTTGATATAATAGTAATGAGATAAATTTTTCATTTTTATTGGCTTTAACATGCCAAGAATAATCCTTTAACATATACTATATCATATTATTAGTTATTCTGAAATTTTTGTTATTTTTATTGCATGATAACAGCTAAAGTTGCATTGCACAATTGTTACTCATGCTCTCTAGCTCTGTGCTGATCTAAACTTTAATGTAAAAACAGTATATATTACCTTTTGTAAATCTCATTTTCATTTATACCATTCTCTGGTGAGTTGTTTTGTGCAAAACTAATCCCTTATCATTCATTGTGTCACTTCTGAAATGGAATCTTTTGGTAAATATTTATTGAATTTCCACTGTGTGCTGAGATCTATGTTGCTGCTGTCATGGAAAAAAGGCTTTATTTTACTAAAGGTTTTACTTATTGGCTAGTATAGGGAGACAGAAATAGATAGGAGAAAGGAGAATGAGAGTAGAAGTAGTAATATGAGGATACCAGAGAGGTTGTCATTAAGTAGGGTGGTCAGGAAAAACCCAATAGGAAAATGTCATTGAAACAGAGATTTTAAAGACAAAAGGCATTTAGCTAAAAGGGAGTAAAGGACCCTAAGGTAGAGAGAGGAGACAGCAAAGTAAAATGTGTCAAAGCAGAAGTGTTTGAAGTTTGAGACTTCTTTGGGAAATAATAGCAACATTGATGGAACAAAATGAACCTATGAAAAAACCATAGACAATGAGGTTGGAGAATTAAGAGAAGGGTCAAAAATTGTACTGGGACTTACCGGACATGGGGGAGGAATTGGTTTTTATCCCGGGTATAATGAGGAGCTAGTAGGTGGAGCAGAGGGGATAACCTGATCTGACTTCCTAGAAAACATTGTTATTTCTTTTTCCCTAAATATTTAGGAAGCCCTATATAACCTTCAGTACTGACTGACACAAGTCTGATGGAGAGGTAGAGATTAATGCATATAAAGAGAAATGCAAGTAAGTGTAAAAAAAGCATAAAAATGTGGTATAACAAAAGTTCATACCTATGATGAACAGTATTAGGCTTCTTTCTTTATGCAGTTACTTTGCTATCATTTTAGACAACTATTGTTAATAGTACCTCATGTGATAATATGATGTTGACCTTTGGTTTTTATTTTGGTTTAGTGAACACAAACTGAAGCTTTAAAATGTAAATAATTGATTTTTCTCTTGCCCTCAAGAAAGATGGAAGCATGGCAAATCTTAAATCAGTTACGAGAAAAATCATCAGAAAAGTGTAGAGAAATCCTTGGTGTAATTCTCAGACAAATAAAGACTAGATGAATATGAAATATAGACTATAGCCAACTTTGTTTCCAAAATCAGATTTTCATGATATGCTTTTATTTCTTTGAATAAGAGATTTTTCTAATGCTTTATACAACCATTGATAAATTCATTTCAAAACTGGGAAAGAATCTCAATCAACTGTCCCTCAGATGAAGGGCTTCTATCTAGAACATGTAAAGAATTTTTTAAAAATCAGATCTCCAAAATTCAGACATAATCCAAAAATGAGCATCTGACATGAATACACACTTCTGAGATGAAGAAATACAAACAACAAACAAATATATGAAAAAAATGTTCAGTATCACTGGTCAACCAAGAAATACAAATTAAAACAACAGTGAAATTCTACCTCACTCTAGACAGAATGGCTATCATCAAGAAATCAACCAAGAAGCCAACAGGAAGCCAAGCCTTCCCTGTTTGGCACCATGTTCAGGCCTCTGGGAGGAGAACCAGAAGCTAGCCCTTTCTGCACATGGGCTGGGAGCAAGAAGAGCCAACTTTCCCCACCCTCAGTTGCCCTGAAAGTGACCAGCTGATCCAGAGAAACACAGGATGTGATGGTAGTTACTGAGGCAAAATGCAAGTTAATGCTTGTAGTGTTTGGTGTTTCACTGATTTTCAGGCCTAAAGACGGTAGCCTGATTATCTATTCAGAGGATAAAAATACACAGGGTAACATCTATGGGGGATCTCTTTCTGAAGGTGGTGGCCATTGTTAATTCACTATTACCTTGTTTTGAAGTCCTGTATCATTCTCATTGTTTTGTTTGGTTGGGTTTTATAGTGTTTTCTCTTGTTTGATTTTATTATATCCAATGGCATGGGCAGCTGTTTCAAAAATAGCAAGATACATTATGGTAGCCATTTTAGATTTACTATTAACTTGTTTTGAAGTCCTTTATTGCATTCGTTTTTTATTAGTTCTATTCTGTTCTGATATGTTTGATTTTTACTATGTCTGAAGTTATAGGAGGCTATTTTGAAGACAACAAAAGGCATTATGGTAGCCATTGTTGGTTTCCTATTATCTTGTTTGGAAGTCTTGTGTCACACTGTTTTGTTTTGATTGTCTTTATTCTGTTTTATTTTGCTTTGTTTTATTCTCTTTAAAATAAAAACTAAATAAAAAAGAAATCAACCAATAACAAATACTGTTGGGATTTTGGGGAAAAAGGAACACTTCTGCATTGCTGGTGGGAGTGTAGACTGGTGCAACCACTATGCAAATCAGTGTGGACATTCCTCAAACAACTAGGTCCCATTCAACGCAGCTATCCCTTCTTGGTATCTTCCCAGAGGAATGGAAAGCATCACACCACAGCAATATATGTGCACTTATGTTTATAGCAGCACAATTTGTAATAGCTAAATTTTGGAAACAACTAAAATGCTGATCAATGAAGGAATGGATAAAAAAATGGTATTTTTTATGCATTGGACTACTACTTAACTATAAAAAAAGATAAATTTGAGACTTTCATAGGTAAATACAAGCAACTGAAAACCATACTGATAAGTGAAATAAGTCATTCACATGTGTAAACATCGTACTTTCTCCCTAGTGCAAGAAACTGAAAGAGTAAATAAAAAATCCAAAAGGTACAATAGATATTGTAAATGGGAATGAAACTGCTCAAAAAGAAAGAACTGGGATGGGGATAGTTAACATAATTCTACTACTAGTTCTATTAGTTCAGAGAAAGAAACTGTGATTTCTTACATTGTTTGATCTATTTTGCATGCCCCTATTTTATAATCTGAGCAACTATTTTGATGATAACAATATGCAATATAGTGACTATTGTTAATTTCCTATCAACTTATTTTAAAATCCTATATTGTTTTTATTGTTTGTTTTCTTTAATCTCTTTTAAAAATTCATTCTGGAGATTGCAAGATGGCTGTCTGAGTGGTGGCACTGTAAGAGAGCTTCTCTGAGGAAAAAAAAAAATAAAAACAACTCAGATGCTGGAATCTGGCAACATGGAGAAAGCCAGACAAAAGGAGAGGAATTCTCATGACCCAGGAAGAAACTGAGGAAAAAGAAAAAGAAAAAAAAGAAAGAAGAAAAAGAAGCATGGACAGAGGGCTGGAACTGGGCAAGCCCCAATCGCTGTACTGGCTCATCTTAAATTCAGGTGACTCGCGATCGAGCTGAGATCGTGGCCCTGCCGAGAGCGGGGGTTGATGAACTCCAGACCCTTGGCTGGGGGAGGCCCTGAGATGGGGAGTGGAAACAGCCAGTCAAGCTGCGCGAACTTTGGTGAGTGTGGGAACTGGAATCCCCAAACCGGGAGGACTGGCTGGGTGACATTTTGGAGTTGGGCAGGGCCGGCTTGAATCGGGGCCCTACTCAGCGTCTGCTGCTGCTTTCCTGGGCCAGTGGTGAGGCTTTCCTGGGCCAGTGGCATCCCCAGGGAACACACAAACCTGTTGAAGCATAAACTGGTTGACTGGCATGGGGGAGGAACCAGCTCTCAGTCTGCAACTCACAGATCTGCTGCAGACTGAGGGGCAGTACTTCCCTAGCAAGTGCACTGCAGAAAAACTGTAAGCAAAACGAAAGGCCCAGAGACCTCCACCACCCACCTGTCTGAAGGAGGCTGAAAACATGACAAGACAGAGAAAGAGCAAAAGGTCCCCAACTGTGGAAACAGGGAAAGTGAGTCCAACAGAAGTAAATGCAGAGGAGGTTGAGAGCAGCAAACCTGTAATGTCAGAGACAGCCTAATCGGAAATAAAGAAATACATCCGTGATCTCATCATTGAATTTAAATCTGAAATTCTAACTCAGGTGAAGCAAGATATAAGAAGACTAA